>JAQQPU010000565.1:83232-106909 GCA_029168905.1 Artemia sp. Kazakhstan ARC1039 | reverse complement strand
CGGTGAATGTCCGAAATAGCTTTTTTTCTCTTTGGATTTAGTCAGCGTTGCCAGTCGACTTTTTCAGTTTTATACAAGGTTTGATGGTGACAGGTTACGTTGGGTTAGGTTTTTAACCCATTTCTGAGATTTATAACCTAAATTAACCTAACATAACCTAACTTTAACTTTTACCATCAAATCTTCCATAAGACTGAAAAAAACTGACTCGCAGAAAAAGGAATTTCGGACATTTGTCGGTAAATGTCGACATTAGCCAGATTTTGGACATTCGCAGTAACGACGAAAAGAAATATCACCAGCACCATCTAGCGTTTGACAATTTTGCTTGACCCTAGCCTGTTTCATACCTGTCCTTTTAGGTGTTTTGAGTACTGTTCTAAAATCTGGGAAACACGCCATAAGTGAAGTTTGGTTAATGCTAATAAAATAAAACAAAGTACGATAAAAATATAATAGTTTATGAACAAATCTGGGCTATAGATTTGCACATTAGGAGGGGGAGGGATAAAGCATAGCATATATAAAATGCGTGACCTAACCTAGTCTCCCCCCTAAATCCCAAAAAACCAAAGCTTAAATATAGTTCCCAGAGTGAGAAACCCCTGAATGCTTGTTTATACAGTGTGAGATAGCGTCATATCTTTGCTTTTGTCGAGTGGATGCCTCGCATGTCTCCCGTCGTTTAGAACAGTACCCTATTTTGAAATGTAGGGGAGGGATAAGAAGCAGAATTATACAGCCATTACGCCTACCAGCTTAAAGTCAACTAGCCTATTTAATTTACCAAAAATTTTTCCAAGTTAACCCAAGCCTAATTTGTTTTGGCTAGAATTAGGCTTAAGACAACTCTTAAAATGAAAATATTCGGAGTAATCATCACTTAAATTAAAATATCAGCTTAACTTCTATACTAATCGTTATATCAGTTATTGAAATTCTTTTGAAAGTTCAAATTTTTTAATCTAGTCCCCCTACGCTAATCCCCATCTTCTCATTTAAAGAATATTTGGTACTAGTGCATTGTATGGTCACTTTTATATATGCAAGGAAACCAGTCATGCAATGACTGACGAAACCCGCCAGAGACCGATTATTTTCAAAGAGACATTAAGAAATTGAATGCAGAGTAGTTTTCATTGCGTTTAGGATATTTAAACTGTTTTTTGGGGTTTAGGGGGGGGGCAGGGTACCTAGGTTAGGTTAGGTTACCTATTTAATATATGCTATGCTTTACCCCCACCCCTCTAATGTGCAAATATATAGCCTAAATGTGTTTCTAAACTATTATATATCCATGCTATTTCATTTTATTTCATTAGCATTAACCAAAGTTTACTTTTTAGAAGTGACCATCTAATGCACCAGTACCCAATGTTTTGCAAAGGTCTAACTCTTATATGTTTCTCATTCTCTTTGGACACACTAATGGCACTATTAGAGCCGCCAGACTGCAATCCGCTGACATAGTTACACTATTTTGTTTTTAATCTAAGATCAAGGTTTAAAATATATCTAGCTTAGCTTTAAAAAATATGCAAATAACAGCCTTTGGACCCTAAGTAGCAAATAAAAAGGCCATTTGCCGAGTCATAGTGATTGTTTATGGCTTGCTTAAGCCAGATGGTAGGCTATCATTAAGCTATTCTTATTCCTTCGCATTCCTCATTTTAATATACTTAAAATATTTCGTCTGGCTTTCCGTCAAAAATACGGCAAGGTTGAGGTAACCGAAGTGCTTACAACCGTTTTGAGCATTTGAGAAATTATCGAAAAGAATGTAGGGATGAAAATTCTTTTGACATTCTCACAGTGCCCTTAATGAAATTGTCCTAAAAAGGCGATAAATCGTGACTGAGAAAAAATGAGGTAAATGAAAGCCAGTCAAAAAAAGAAAAAAAGAATAAAAGGGAGATATTTAAGCTCGACACATCTGCTCAGCCATCCTCGCTCTTGAATTTACAGTAAAAAAGCTATAAGCCTAGAACAGGGCCCTTGAAAAGGAAACATGATAAGAAAACAATTCTTACTTAATAACCTGTGCAACAATTTTAGTTCACACATTTCCACTGCCATTCCACTATACTATTTCCCCTCCTCGGTGCTTACTTGTAATAGCGACCACACTGTTGTTCTTGATCCTAGTGAAACCGGTTTCCCTGTCTACATTCGGAGATAATTAGCTTAATCTCAGTGAGGTAAATTACAAAGCAGGTATATTTTAATGAAATATTTAATGTATAGATTTGGCCCGAATGCAGGGAAGAGTGACGCATTTTGCCATGTGTCGTCACTCTTGTTTCAACACCTGTACCTGTAAGTTCAGTCAATGCTGAATAAAGAAACGCAAAAACAAATGGGAAATATATAATTTGGGCTATATATTTGAACATTAAGGTGGGGGGGGGGGGGGGGTAAAGCATAGTAGAGGTGCATTCAATATGTGTTAAGTACAATTATTCTGCATATTATGAAGTGGGAATTGTTTTCTTAACCCCAATTCTAGGCTTCTATCGTAAAAAATACAAATGAACAGATATTTCTTTTAATTCATTTCTTTATTCTGTATTTTATTATGTTTTTTATTATGTTTTTTTATTATCTTTTTTATTCTTTGCTCTGCTCTGAGATCGGTTGAGCGAAGGTCTCGGCCGAAATATTTTTATTCATACTGTCTTTTCTCAGTGCCTGTGAGCATCCTTGTTATTGTCCACTTTAAATTTTTCGCTTTTTCTTGCTTAGGCAGTGTGGTCACTACCTCTGACACCTCATACGGTGAAAACCCAGTGCCCTAGTCATGGTTTCAGAAATGTTCCGTTATTTTAACTTCTTATCCTCTATTTCGGTATGAATAATAATATTACCTACTTTATTTAGAAACCCGTCGAATAGAACACGACAGAGTAAAATCAAACAGTTTGTGGCAACGAACTGTAAGAAAGGAGCGACACGGCTCAATAGTTACCGGAACTACAAAAATAAAGAATTTTGGTGTCTATAAATATATCAAAAGAATTGGCTTATCACCCAGATTCCAAATATATAAGATTCATAAAGCTTAGCGTTACTTTTATAAGGCTACGAGCCTGAGAAAATTTGCCTGCTTTTGGAAAAAGATGAAACACTCCTTAAAAGTCAAAGAATATTAATGAAAATCACACCATCAGATTCAGCGTATCAGAGAATCCTACTCCATAGGTTTCAAGCTCCTATTTGCAAAAATGTGGAATTTTGTATTTTTTTTTTTTTTCAGGAGAAAGATCAAGGATGCATGTTTATTTGTTGTTGTTTTTTTTTCTCAGAGGTGATTGTATCGAACAAATGGTCCTAGAACATCGGAAGAGGGCTCATTCGAACGGAAATTAAAAGTTGTAGCATCCGTTTTGAGTGATCAAAAAGATTGGAGGTCAAATAGCCCCCCTCCCACGCCCCTTTCCCCCAAAACTTTTGATCAAAATTTTGAGATAATAATTTTGTTCAGCATAGTCGAAAAGTCCCAAAACTATGCCTAAGGAGATAACACGACCCTCCTCCCCTGGGGACAGGTCTTTAAGTTTAAAATTTGCCCATTATTTACGCATAGTATTTGTTATTGGGAAGTATACAGACATTTTTCGGGAGAGGGATGTGTGTGTTGTGCTCGGGGTGGATTTCCATGGGGGATATTTTTCTGTGTAGAGGAAATTTTCGGGTGGTGATCTTTTCAGGGGAAATTTTACGCTGGGGAAATTTGACAGATCTCCCATACGAAATTCTTTTTATTCGTCTTACTTTCTCTTTGCCTACTCAATTTCGTATGTGGAGATGTTCCGGGGGAATTATTCGGGGAGAATTTTCAACGTCATTGGATTTCCGGGAAATAATTGCCACGGAAAGGGAGATTTTCGGAGTGAAGGAAAAAATGATTAGAACTAAAAGGCTTTTGCAAATGAAAGTATACTAAGGAAAATTTTTCGGGCTGAATCTTTTGCATAAAATTTTACGGAGGGGGGATTTTTAGTGAGGATGGAATTGTCAGGAAGAAATTTTATGAGGGGGTGTGTTTTAAGGGGGAGGAAATTTCCACGGAGGAGTTTCCCGTAAGGAGAGGGAACTTTTCATGGAGGATGAACCAGATTTACCGGCATTATTTGAAAAACGATCAGAAATTAAATAAAAAAAGAAGTCTTTCAACTTGAAGTAAGGAGCAACATTAAAACTAAAAACGAACATATATTATTCCGTATATGAAGGAGTTTCCCCCCTCCTCAATACCTTGTCGTTAGGCTAAAGTTTAACTGTTTGTCCCAATTTTTAAGAACGACCCCTGAGACACAAGGGCCGTTTAATTAGAATAGGAAGCTTTTTTAAAAGTTCTAAAAACTTTAGCTTGAAGAGCAAGGTATTGAGGAGGACGGCAACCTTTTCATATACGGTAAATTTCTTTCTGTCTTGAGTTTTAATCTTGCTCCTTAGCCTACTTTCAGTTGAAAAAAAACTTCTTTTTTTCCTTTCATAAAAGAAAGAAAAAGGAACCAAAACAGAAGGCGCTCTGAAGAAAACGGAAGAAAAGACCAGAAAAAAAGCAGCAGCAATAAAAGTACAAACTTCCAAAAAAAAACGAGCAGAAAACTTTATTTTGACTGATGAATGTCCCAAATTCCCCTAATTCTCTGCTTGGATTCAATTAGCTCTGCGAATCAGCTTTTTCAGTCTTATTCAAGCTTTGATAGTATAAGTTAAAGTTAGGTTCGGTTGGCTTAGGTTAAATCAGGTTATAAATCTTAGAAATCGGCTAAAACCTAACCTAACCTGTCACCATCAAACCTTGCGTAAAACTGAAAAAGTTGATTGGCAACGCTGACTAAATCCAAGAAAAAAAAAAGTATTTCGGACATTCACCAAGTTCGGACATACACGGTAACTTACATTCGTACATTCGGTTTTAACTGTTTGATTTTATATATTCGATTTCACGGTATATAATGTGGGACGAAAAAGTTTTTGCCTGGAATCCAGTCTTGACTTTCGATCGCCACGCACCTCAATTTCCCTTCTTAATCTTTTGCCTTCCCTCTAGATTTTGAAAAATACCCTTTTTCTTCTCATTGAGAAAAGTCTTTGGTAGTTTCATTGTACAGAAAAAAAAAAAAACACATTGCCCCCTAGATGTTGGTTAATACGTCCCTCCTACAATTTCACAAATTGACGCCCCTATCAATGGTCCTTTTTTTACACCATGCTTTTTTTAAAGCCATTTCATTAATTGTCGATCTTGATTACTTCAATTAACTTCCAGTTAGAACTATATTTGACTGCAATTAGTAATTGATTTATTTTAGACCCACTAACATTATAATAAAGAGGAGTAACAAAAGAAAATAAAAATAAAAACATACACAAGGAACACATAAAACAATTTTGTTTTGAGATATTCGATTTCGCTACTTTTTGAATGCAGATTTAACAACCTACGTTACAAGCCTACGTTTTGCTTTAACACCAACCCTCCCTTCCCTACAGACAGATCCTGGGTAGGTATAAACCTGAATCTAAGTTATGGTTTTCCGTGTCCTCCCTTCTGGCTCAGTCAGGATCTCCGATTTACACGGTCTAACTTAATGCACAAACCCCTCGAAATTGGCTCCCATTCCTTTTCTCCAACAAAACGAGAACCTTTAAAATACTTCTGGTCATCCCAACAACACCATAGTTGATTAATGGTCGGGCTGAAATTACTGCCAAAGTATATAAGTGAAGGTGACACCCTTTCTGCGTTCTACTTTCAATTTGTCGTGAATATTGTCAGCATTAATAACCCCCAATGAATTCCCTTGCAAGGGATTGAGCAATGTGATCGCGTAAAGCTGCAGATGTTCTTTGTCGGTTGAAAGGTTTCAGTATTCGGAAGCGATGCTTGTGGATACAGTGCGTGAAGAAAGCTTTTTCCCAAAAAAATTTCGACTTCCTGAACAAGGAGTGAAAAAACTAGGGGCTTTATCCAAGCATAGGTGGGGAATACGTTTGCTACTCCAACATCAGGCACGTACACAGAGGGGAGCCTTGGACCGCAGCCCCCTACGAAATCTTAATATTTCCAAATTTCTATTTGGCATTTCCTATTGGAATTTTCAAGATTTTCTTTATTATTAGCCCCCCCCCCACCCCGGGAAAACCTTTGTGTGCTTGCCTGCCCAACATGACTTAAAAAGTAGAACCGTCAATTTTATGGCAAATATTTGAATT
Source organism: Artemia sp. Kazakhstan ARC1039 (assembly GCA_029168905.1). NCBI lineage: Eukaryota > Metazoa > Arthropoda > Branchiopoda > Anostraca > Artemiidae > Artemia > Artemia sp. Kazakhstan ARC1039. The sequence goes on along the minus strand of JAQQPU010000565.1, from coordinate 100,684 downwards.
TATGAAGCACGGACGCTAAAAAAAAAAAAAAAAAAAAAAAAAATGATATTTTAATTCTGCAAAGAACATTTCATGTGACGTTTAAAAAACCCTACATTTTTTTTTGTCTATAGTGCAATACGATTATGCTAAGTAAAAGTATATAATTTTACTGGTTACCAGTCTATTCTCGACTCAAAGAATTTCAATGAAGATGTGTGACCAATCTGAATGTATACTTAAAATTGAGCGCACATTCTGTTATTTTTTTACATTTTATTTTATTTTCTTATAGCTGGATTATTACGGCAGAAGTGCTTTTCGTAAAAGAACTCCATTTCGAATAGTACCGTTATTGATTTGTTTCTCTTTCCACTCCCCCTCTCATTCTCTCTTTCTCCCCACTCTCTCACACTCTCTCTCCTGCCTCCTCATACTGAGCATCGCTCTATAAATCATAGATAAACTTCCTACACGTCCAATCCTTGAAAGGGAGGGGGAAGGCACCCCGAATGTCTAAGCTTATTTTTTATAATTCTCCCCCAGATATTTGTATGACCACCTGGTATTTGGTGTTTTTCCAGCCCCCCACACCCCAACTAAAACTTCTCCTAGAATAAATTGCTACGCAGGCCTCGGGTTTAAGGTCAAACTCTCCCAAAACAATACACTCACTTCCCTATATGTAGGTATGCTACTACTTCATTCTCTTTCTTTGTCCTTTTTACTTAGCATAGGATCCTTGCCCTCTGACATGAAACCTACTTAAATTTATCATTGTCGTTATATGGATCAAAACCAGTTCGGATACCCCTTCCAATGGTTACAGCAGTAGCTCTAACTAATAAAGAGCGAATCACAGCCCATAGTAGCCGAAAACAAATTCGTTTTGAAAAATTACTGTCTAGTTTGAATCACCTTCATCTAAAGGTGATTCAAGACGGATAACTATTTTCTATGTTAAAAATAAGAGTTAAGAGTTCTATGTTAAAGTAAAGTTAAAACAGTGACGAAAATATTTATGATAAGTCTGTAAGAGAGTGCCAAAACCCTTCAAAAGGGTGGAGAATCGAAATAAAATAGAATACCAGTGAAATCAACATGGTGATTCCAGCTGTTTTTGAATATCGGAAACTTTGGATTATTAGGCCAACTTTCCCGAAGCTATTAGGATTTACTTAGACTGTTCAAATTAATGTAGATAGTTTTTCCTGCAATTCTTCTTAAAACACAGTTTTTAAATTTATTTTAATGGTAAAAGAGAAATTTTGCCGAAAATGAGCTTCAGCGTCGCTGCTATTTAACGACAAAATGGCGCCATTTTCACCAGACGGTAGATAAGTGCCTTGATAACGAAAGGTTTTTCTTTTAGGGGAACCCACACAAGACTCTCAATCACAAATCGAATCAAAGAACGATTTGGTTTACGAAGAAGCACCCGTTCCCAACAGAAAACAAAACCCTTGTCCATGTCACATAATTATCTGGCTGATACATCATTAACTGATGAAACTGATACAACTGTCAACACCGACCGATTATCCCATGCCAGTGAATCTGACATCAATCTGGAGTCACATTTTAGAAGAGCTATGAGTGCCGATGGACGGTTAGACTCCGCAAGAAGACGACATGGAAAGCTGCAGACGTTTGGTATTGCTGACCTAGAAAAAACTGAGGACGGACCATCAAGAGACAGTCTGTATGAAGTGTTGGGAGAAAGAGAATTTGGAACTCTGGGTGCTTCTCTGAGGAGAATACCCAAAAGACCTAAAGTTGCCCACATTCCAGGTAAAAATGCCCTAATTTCTGACATAGGTGCACTTTAACTTCTGAAAATAGTTTACATGACTCACTGAAAATATTGAACCTGGCCTAATGCCGATTCCCTAAAAACCCATGCCACACCTGAAAACAACGTGACTTAAGTCAGGTTGAAACTAGTGCTTTAAATATCATCCGCTTGTCTGTCTCGGGCACGTACCCAGAAATTTATACCGAGAGGGAGAAGGGTAAAAAATAAAAAAGATTCGTGGTCCCAATAATCAAGAAATAAATTTCATTTGATAGTTTGAATAAGAAGTGCCCATAAATTCATGAAAACTTAGGATTTTTCTGGGGGGGGGGGACCAAGGACCCTCCCCCTCCCCCACACACACACTTCCTGAGAACATATCTGGTCTTTTTATTCGATAGATAAGTTGTTCGATTTTATGGAAAGTTCCGATTGTTATTTTGATAATTTTTTTCACAAATATATTTGAGGTTTTCAACATGACCTCCTGAACCACTGTGTACAACTACCTTACTACTTCAAAACACAGATATTTAAAATCAAAATTGTCTTTTCATAAGTTCTAGATAATAGTTTGTTGAATTTTCCGCTTACACTAACATATCTTCAAATCTGATCACAATCTTGGTCTTTTATAAACTAGATATTTAGTCTGATCGGTTTACCTGGATCTGTGAAAGGGGCATTTATATCCAATTTATGCCCAACCTGAAGGCACTGAAAAACCACATCTCGCTGCAGTTTTATAATTCAACCATGCATTACGTCTTTAAACTCCTTCCTAATTTTCAGACCCTCTCCTTCCTAATTTTTTTCCCTTCTATTTTTGAGAACGTTTCAGACAACTACGATCTAATTAAAAATGAGTCCATGACCTAATGAAAATTCGTAATAGGACATGTGTCACTTCTGCTGATGACGTGACACAGGTCTTGTTGAAATTATTGCTTGAAAATCCATTTTATAGTCAAGAAATCTATAGACAAGGTAAAAAGAAAAAACACAAAACAGAAACAAAATAAATTTTCTTGAAACAAAAGAAAAAAAATGCCATTATGTTGATTAGAAGGGGTTGTCTAAGACATCATACATTCTTGACCGTCAAAATAGTAGGAAAATTAACTCTTTTCTAGGTTCCAAGGGGACCAGAGTAAAACAATGGTTGCTGGTAAGTGGTGTTGAGTGAGGTTTGAGCATTCCTGTTTAGGACTTATAATTTTTATTTAAAAGACCCAGATTGACTGTTTATTCTTCATAAAGTAAAATTAAATTGTAAGTCAGAAATGAATTTGATTCCTAAAATTCTTTATTTAACTTTGCCTCATCTGGAGGAAATTTTAATCTTGTAATCAGTTTTTCACCCACTTTTTATGGTCTGATTGACCTGCAGTTTTGCACACGTATAGATTTCCCATGGAAGCAGTTGATAGTGGGCCCATAACCCCTCCATTACCTATTGACACTCGCTAGCACCTACTTTTGTCAGAAATGTAGGCATTGCAAACCTCGTTTAAACTTGAATTATTCAAGTATTTTTAATCTGCATTTTTGGAGAAGAAATTGAGCCCATGGTCCCTCTATCCCCCCAAATTTTTAGCAGAAAGGAAGGTAGATTGTATTTTTCTTAAACCGCAAGCATGCAAGGATCTTCAGTCACTAGAATCAGAGGAAAAAAGTGGCCCGTGGTAAAAAAAAAGACACCAAGCCAACTGCCAGGTTCTTAGGACTTGGGTAGGCACATTGCACCTTTTAGACCCAGAATCATGCAAGGAATGTAATCATGTAGGTTTGAAGATAAAATGTGCCTGTGGCATCTCAGCGCTTCCAACCTAGCCACCCTCATCACCAACTTTTTGAAGATGGACAAGTAGGAACTTTGCATCTTGTTTAAACAGGGATCATGAAAAGTTTTTCAATATTTATGATTGTAAGACGAAAGTGGACACATGGCTGCTAATTGGGCTCAGATGGACCAATGGACCACAGTCGGGCACGTACGCAGGAGTTTTTTTTCGGGGGAGGGGGAAAGCCAAACTTAACTTAATATTTTGAGTAAAAAGTGCCCAGAAATTCGAAAAAAATCATTATTTCTGAGGGGGGGGGAAGTGTCTCGAAGCCTCCATTTGCATGTCCGTGATCAAAGTGAACTCGTGAAGATTCTTAAAAATACAAAAAAAGCGATGTATTGTACATGTAGGAGGTGTCCTAGGAATCTCCCTCGGGGCAGGCCTGAAGGTCTCTTCCTCCTGCGTACCAGATCTGCTGACTGATAAGGGGCAAACTGTCATGGCAAGGGGCAGCATGTTAGGACGCTTCATCTACACCTAAGGCAGGAAGATAAAACTAGATGTGCAGTAAGTCGTGGTGGCGTCAGCCCATCACTACGACTTTACTATTTTTCTTGCATTTCCTCTATCATTTTTGACAATTTTAAAATCTGATTTTCCCCGTCTGAATTTGTGATTGAAGGGCCTTTTTAATAAATATGCTCCCAAACAAATGGTTTAATAACATTTCTACACCCTCTCTCGGAAACGAACGAAGGCCTCCATCCGGTGAAAGGGGTTCTCTTCATTAGGGATTTCTAAACAAATCTATATTGAAGATGAACATATTAGCCGGAAGTAAAAATGGAAAGCCAAATTAAATAATCAATATGGGAGCCATCAGAAGACTTTCTGATGTGTTTTCTCGTCAAAATAGGCATATTCCAGCCCGATAAGAGATACCACTAAAGCGTCATTGTTCTCTGACGCTGAAGAACCTTCTGAGAATGTGTACAGAAAACGAAAGATATCTATAAAGTGCGTATTTTTTTTCTTGTACCCTACTTATAAAATTTGTATAACTCGCCCCTCTATCTAATAAAAGTCGTGTTATTTTAATAACCCAGTACCAGCTGATTTTTCACCAAGAGATGAAAAGAAATAACAAGTGTATTACAAAAGAATGTTACTAAGTTAATTTTGCTTTAAGAAAAGTTCAATTTCTTTGACTAAATGGTTTATACTGAAATTTTCAATAACCCACAAAGAATATGATTGACTTACCCAATGAACATGAGGACGTACCTAGGGGGGCCTCGAGGTGGAGGGTGCTCCGACTCCTATATTTTCTTGAATTTGTTGAGACTTGTTCTAATTATTTAATAAATTGTTTTATTATTGCCACTCCCCCAGATTTTATTATTGTGCCCTCGAATTTTTTTTCAGGAAGAATATCCGGGTTAATGCCTAGGTAACACCCCTCACATATAGGATCATTCCAGCCCGTTTTAAGCTTTAACGTTGCTTTTACCTATTGTTAAAAGAAAACTTAGTTCGTTTATTTATTTTCTATCCACATTATCATACTTGAGAGTATCATAAACACAAGGGGGCTACTGCCGTTCCCCCTCAAGGCTCCGTTCTTTGCGCTAAGATTTAACTGTTGCATTGCAATGCTTCAAGAAAATCAAGAAACCGTCATATTCTTGCAGCATATTAGATACAACGCTCAGAGACGTAGCCTACACAAGGAGGGAAGGAGTCTTCAGATTCCTCCAAGTACTTTTTTTTAAGAATGTATCTAATTGCTATTCAGAAATTATCGAATGATTTTTTTTAAATATTGCCAAACATCCCTGATTGTTTATTGTTAAGCCCCCGAATTTTTTTTGTAACCCCCCTGGAAAAAACTTTATCCCTGGGCAGCCCCATTCATATATACGATAATTTCTGTCTGTTTTAAGCTTTACCGTTAGTCGCTACTATTTTTTGAAAAAAACTTGTTTCATTTATTTGTTTTCCTTTCATATTTGGTATCATAATCAGGATTATGAAATTGATTAATTCTGAAGCTTATTGATGATTTATGATTTTTGGTGATTACTTATTAATGAAGATTTCAGAGGTATAATAGAACTTGCTGGCAATGTAAGGTTTTGTGAACTGACAATATAACTTCAACCCCCACCCTTCATCACAGAATCGGTTGCCCCCCCCCACCTCAGAGAAGAAGCTACGTACGCCCATGCTTGTGGCTCTCGAGCTTCTGACCCAAAGAGCATGGAGAAGGGATCTAAGGGTCAGATCTTGGGCGATTTAACATGAAAAATAAAAATCAGCGCCTCTTTTGCTGTAGCACTTCCGACTTCATTAAAAACGTAGAACAATTAAAAAAAAAATGCATAATTGAGATTATCCATTTTCATTCTCAAAATTGCATAATTGAGATTATCCATTTTTATTCGTTTCTTATCACGAATGATTTTCACTCAAAATCCAGTCCGTACAAAGTAGTCATTGGTGAGCTTAGAAAATCTTGATAAGTTAACTTAAGTTGGCTAGTTTCCAAGCTGACTTTAACCTCATTCTGGTAACAGAATTTAGGGTTCTTTACACTCTCCTACATTTTTAAAGTGCCTGAGGGCCAAGTCTGCAGTTGTTCAGGGTGCCAAAGTACACAACAGTAATGGACTAGAAAATTAATTGGGCCGTCTGTACTACAGCGTCCGCATTAAGAAGGTTTAGCATTTTAAAGAGAATTTGATAACATGAACCTGCGTTCTTATTGGATTAAAGCTGATTTTTTTCTCTTGAAATACTGATTAACCAGAATTCTTTCGTTTCCAAGATTCCATTTTTTTTTTTACTTCAAGAAGTAGGCATAGGTTAACGTGGAAGATTATTGACTGGTCTGTAATAGTTGACTTTAAGCTGGACGTACTGGCGAAAGTGGTTTCAATTCGCGAAAATGTGGGGGGAGGAATGTTTTTTTTCGAAATTTAGGGGAGGGGGCAATATTGTTGTTTTTTTCTATGAAAATATCAAAAATAGTTTTTCAATGAAAATACAAAAAAATATTTAAAAATCAGGGCGGGGGAGGGGAATTTAAGGGGAAAATACCCCTCTCCCGTATTGACAACAATGACTTGAGACAGAAGTAATTATTCGGTCTCCTGTTCCTCACGTTAAAGTGCCTGAGAAGACAAGTTTGCTGCAATTTAGGGTAATCAAACTGTTAAAAGACCTTATATGCCTAGAAGCTTTGGAACAGGCTCCAAAATCGTATTTCACTTAAATTCCAGAACAGAAGCTTTTGGCTTATTTTTTCAATGAGTATCTACTCTTAGTTTACGAAAATAAAGGCAAATTCACCAAACGCTAGATGGCGCTAGTGTTTTTTCACATTAGCACCAGTTTTACCTACAACCACTTTTCTGTGCTTTTTGGTCTCAACCGCATCCTATGTGGCCACCGCAAGTCCGACCACCCCTGTTTTTTGTCATTGTCTGAATCTCTCTTTACATACCTCGCTACCAATTTACGACTTGGTCAATCGGATCTTGCAAGTTCTGCTTCATGCAGCCTCCAAATAGGTCATAAATCTCTCATTCTAGACGCGCTCCTCTGCGAAGTTTCAGATTTCATCTTGAATTTAATGTAAGCGTGAAATATAAAATTAACATTTTTTGGAGGTTCTGTCTCCTTTATGAGGAGTAAATATGCTGTTGTGACATTTCTGACGAAGAGTGGGAATAATACCGGTTGTATTATGTTTCTGTGGCGCATGTTTTGACATTTATGTGACAAAAGTAATGGTAAGTGAGAGCGGGCTCTTGAGAAATATATCAGTTTGTCCTAAATCAAGGAGACTTCCACAAAAATATAAATGGCCCAGTTGAGACCCCGGAAAGGTTTTTTAATCTCCTGCCTCCACTTCTTCCGCCTTAGCACATTAACAACTTGGCAAGTTGTAAATTCTATGTCAATGAAATTTCCCGAAAATAAGTTATTATGTCTTCGCGGCGTGTATTTTGACATTTATATTGAAAACATAATAGAAAGGGGAAGCGGTTTCCCTAGAAATTGTAACCAATTTATTCTAAATAAATGAGACTTCCGGCTAAAAATTATTTGCACAATCTATCCCCCGGGAATGTTTTCTAAGCACCTACCTCTACTTTCCCCCCTGTGAATCCTAGGAAAGTTAATATACCATGTAAGTGGAACTTCTGGGAATAAATCAACAGCCCAATTTAAGACATAGGATGAAAGGGGCATTAACTCATGAAAATTTAGGGGCGGGGGGGCAAACTATTTTTTTTAATCTTACAAGGTAGGCAATTTTTTATTTTTTCGTTTTTTTTTAAATTAGAATACCAAAAAGATCATTTTTCAATGAAAATACCAAGAACAAGGTATTTCCAAAATCCAAGGGGAGGAATAGCCCCCTCATATAATTGATGTAGCTAATAGGAAGGAATTTATATGATCACCCCTCCATCAATTAGGGTTTTAGTTTATTAATAATGACTAAGTGATGTCATCCGCTCAAGTCTGTCAAATCCATTTTTATTTTTGGCCCTTTTTCAGCATTTCAGCCCTTTTTATTTAGATATATCTCGTAATTACTAAATAATATTTATTACATTTCTATTTCCTATCGCTACCAGCTTTGTTATCATTTAATTATTTTAATTATTAGTATTTTGGCTATTTCGGTTTTCAATGACACATTTTGCTCCGCACAAAGAAACTGCTTTTCTAAAAAACAATCGCTCCTGCCCAGAAAAATTTACTTTTTTTAAGACTAATAAAAGTGTAAAATGGTCCCAACATATTACTTATTTATCCGTACTACGAATACGAATAGTATTTATTTATCCGTGTTAAGCTGAAAAATAAAAAGTAATGATGAGAACAAATTTATGGGAATATTTGAAAGGAACTTCAAAACCTTGGATAACGTTGGTGGATAAAAAAGAAAGTATACTACTAGAATCACATTGGTCGAAAACCCTCAGCTGAAGGTCTTCATCCCTCAATCTTAAGTTTTCAGAGCTAAAGTAACTGATCAAACTAGTGTAGTGACGGATTTGAACTCACAAGAGAGGTCAGTTATATAGATGTATGTTGCTTGAAATTTCATTGCTCGCTGTGAATTTGAAACTTTTTTGGGGATGTACGAAGAAATGCAATAAAAGTCGGCGGCTGCAGTGTCTTCTATGTCTTATGTCTTTCCCTGAGGAACGTACTGTATTTACTTGGTTTTTAGTAGTGTTTGTCTGTCTCACAGTTTATATAATTAGTAAAAACTAATTATATAAACTGTGGTCTGTCTTGAGACCCCCCTCCTTTCAGTGCCATTCAAGAGACCAGTGTCATGTCCACGGGATGGGTTAACCAGGGCTAGGGCGGTAGCCCTTTACTGAATAACTATTCAAGGACGACTTTTATCCTGACTATTGAGAAGTAAATCTCAAACTGAAAAAGAACATCAAATTAAAATATGCATTAAATGAAAATATATTCGTAACTAAAAAGTGAATTTTGAATAAAAAAACAGAAAATATTATGAAAGACTAAACCATTAATTAAAACAATGGAAAATGAAAAAAGTAAGTATGTACTAACATAATTCCGAGGGTTTGAGCTTCACATCCGGAAGGAAAAAAACACAAACAAGAGAAAAAAATAGATTAAAATAACATAAGAAGATGGAAAAATGCTATAGGCTGCAATCTTTTATATCTTGTTTTATCCTTCCTTTTTTATTTTCCATCGTTTTTCCCTCTTTTCGTGCTATTTTCTAGCGAGTATTAATTGTTTAATCTATTTTATTGTCTCTCTTTTGTTTCTTTTTTTTCCATTGATAAAGACTTCTGAAAGTAAAGCCCAAATATTCGGACATTTATAAGCATAGGCCTACACATATAATTTATTTTCCAATTTTTCATTGTTTGAATTAAAAGTCACTGGTTAATGTATTTTCATTTCATTACAAGCAGAAAGGCAATGTAATCTAAGGAATTATTCATATAATCCTTTCACCCCTTCTGAACCAAAAGCTCTTCATCATTTCCCCTTTTTCCTGCAAGTTCTCATGGTCATTGAATGTCGTATTGAGGCATATTCTGCAAGATTAAGGTTCTGACCCCTTTTTAGAAGCGTGGAAAATGCGGGTATTATTTTCCGAGAGGCGCCCTGTTTAATTATGCATGCGGAATTAATGATTAAAGGGTTGCCATTACTGGATTGATCATTTGGCGGCATGTTTTCAATTGTAATAGGTCAAAAGCTACAATTTAGAAAAATTTGATAGAAAATACTGGCTGCGAAGCTTTTCTCCAAGGGGATCCTTTTTCTCCATGAGTGGCACTGACAGGGAGCTATTCTACGAAAATTTATGAAGGGGCCAGGATTTTTCTTTAATTTTTTAAAATGATACAAAAAAATAATTTTTAATATATAGGGAGGAGGGTAGTTTTTTCCTTTCTTTTTTAAAAATGAAGACATCAAAATTAGATGTTTTTTTATTAATTAGTGGGTTAATTTCCCCCTCCCAAATCGTGGGCCTTTTCTGGCCCAGTAGGAGGACAACAAGACGAATATGCACATTTTCCTATTTAGAGGATGAGAATAGAGTCACAGGAAATGATTTTGAATTAGTAGGATATCAGTCTAAATTCCGTGAAGACTGAAATCTTAAATTTCCGTCAGCAACTGAATGCCTCTCCTAAGTAATTGGTTAAATTTTCGGTACTTGTCTGTTAAACGATACACACCCAAGAACTGAAGTTAGGTTAATCCTAATGAAATATACCAAAACATGATGCTAATATAATACTTTAGAAACACAATTATGGAAACTACGGAATAGAACTATGGAAAGTAGGCCGCGCTGAACGCATTATATTAAATATCTAACCTAACCCCTAACCACCTGTGTATGTTAAATAATTCATTAAAATAGATTTAGATCGTTGTTTTTCTCACTAAAAATAAGCAAATCATAACCGATTTCAGGGAGGTGAACCAGTTATTGTCAGATCTAACACAGCCTACTTCTTGAATGTATTTTAGATATTTATATGTGTTTAAACACAATTTGGTACACGTACTTCAGACATGTAGCAAATTTACCGACACTTTGCGGCCGTAAAAAAAGTCATAAATTAAAAAATTTTTAACCCCAAAACACTTAAACCTTCAAAGGAATGCTTTGCCCTTTTAAGCTGTGTGGTGACATCTGGTTTTTGTTAATTTTTGGCTGAATTTTCACCCATGTCTATTTTTTTTTAATTTCGCACCCGCTACTTCCAAATACTGCATATGAAGGTTTTTGTCACCAAAAATCGAATTCCCGATTCTTTCCAATTTTTAAGACATAAATGTTTTGTAAGTTTCAACTTAAAAAGTTCAAACAATCATATTTAATTTCACTGTCCTTGGTATTTTAAGATCATTTGATATATGATTAACTGATTGAGTTTTTATGCTAGATGATACAAAAGTACTTAGATAAAAAAAACTATTTACTTAGTGTGTGCTTTTATTGCCGTGTGTTTACTTTCCCATAAGCGAAGATTTATCTTTCTGTTCATTTACAAACTCCGTGTTCTCTACCAATAAAGACAGTCACTTAGTCAATCAAATACAGAATTTTTTTTTTGAGGGGGGGGGGTATTTTAAATCTATACAATGCAAAATAGGTTAATATTGCTAAAAATAGGAAATTCTGAGGAAAAGCTTGGAAGTCTTGAAATTTTAGGGAGAACGGACCCATGGCTTCCCATTTGTTTGGTTTACGTGCCTGAGTGGATCACTTTGTTTTGAATTAGTGGTGTTCTAGTTTAAATTCGGTATGAACATAGCAGGTGCGCACACAGGAATTTCTTTCGGGGGAGTCCAATTCTAAAATAAAAATTGTTTCATAATTTTAATAAGAAGTACCCAAGACATTTGGTAAATTTATGATTTTGGTAGGGGTATGGACCACGGTCCCACCCCCCTTCCCCCCTACCTACTCGTACGTTCGTCCTTGAAGCAAAAAAATTAATAATCCGTTGCGACTGGATGCCACAATAAATGTTTGCGTCAATGTGTCATATGGGGAAAATAAGCAAGAAAAGGACATAAACACTAAATGACAGTATGAATAAGCTAGACTTGTGGGAATCACAGGCGATCACTGCCATGTAAGTGCCAAGGCTAAACAGGGATATACTTAATGAAAAGGCCGAAATCCCTAACTGGAAGAACTGGTGCTAAGATTAAAAAAAATCACTGAAGAGGAAAAAACCTATTCACTAAGGAACTACTTTTATTGCTGTTTATTTTCCTGTAAGTGAAGATAGGAAGAAAATTTGTTATCGGCTTCGTGACTTAAACTGGCTTTTACGAATGTTTTCCTGATTTGCCGAGTAACTATGCAGCTTCCAGTAACTACGTATATCAATAAACTAAGAAAAAGAAATTAGTTGTCATCTGCTGTATCGATGCATAGTGAAGCTCTATTGGGGAGTTCTTTATGTTTGTTAGAAATACGCGCCTTACACACGGTAGGTTCATTTCATTTATTTTACATTTCTAACAAACATGATGAGTGACTAATCAGAGTTTGTCTATTTATTGATAGCCTGCAGTGAATGAGAGTTAAATTCTTGTTCATTTATTGATGCATTTACAGTCATTAGAAGCTTCATAGATACTTGGCAAATCAAGAAAAAGACCTAAGCTGTAACCCAGTGTAAAGCTATACTACAACTATTACTACTGCTACTACAACTGCTAACACTTTAAGTGCTTTCTCACCATCTCTTCCCATTCCATTCGGGGACGATCTACTTTTCGTTTTGCCCTCGATAGATGATCGAAAAGGACAGTCTTTGGCAATATGTCATCTTTCATCCACAAAATGTTCCCTAGCCATCTCAACCTTTCTCTTCTTATATTCTTAGAAAGCGGAATGGAACCACATTTTCCATTTACTGTTCGAAATGCGGCCAGTCAAACGGGTACCTGTTCCCGAAAAAAAAAAAGAATATTTTTCGTCTTGCGATGATTCGTCACCCAAATATATTAATAATGCTATTGCAAATCGTTTCTTTTTCACCAGTGCACGACACACCGCTCGAGTTATGATCGACTACGATTACAAACGGTCGTATCGCACTATAAGAAAACCTCAGGATGTGCACCGGAAGGACGATCGTTATTGACAACGGTCATATGACGACCGCTGGACAACGGCACCGTTTTCCTATAAGGGAATCATAGCTGAAGTCCTCGTGCAAGTCGCGAAACCAATACCGAATTTTCACCACACTAATATATTCTCTTTTTTATTAATTTTGTATTTCCAATTAATAAAGAAAGTCACGTGCGGACATATTTTGTGGAAAAGGAATAAAAAATGGCTTATAGTGATAGATACATAAAAAAAGATAAACCAACATTATTCAAGCCTTTTCAAATCCACAGAGTGAATTCAAAAAAGCATAATATTTATAACACTTCGAAACTTTGTATTTGAAGTACCATGACATCTTAGACGTTGCAAATAGTTCTTTTAATGTTTCCTTTCATTGTTTTAAAGTGGCCCCTACTTTCCCCATTAAACCATTATTCATTCACAGGTTAAAAAATTTAATGCCCTGTCATTACTCCTACAGTTGAACCCTTTGATCATAAAGATAGCCCGCCATGCAAACCTGAATCCCTTATGATCCTAGGGGTTTAAATTTAATTTTTGGTGTTAAGGAATTTGAAATTTGTTTCCTTAAGGTAAATAGAAGGACAAAGAAATGGTAGTTGATCGGGTAGATAGATAAAACTGTTCAATGGCAAACATAACTTTGATAGACAACTGAAAAATTCACTATTTTTTACATAAGGGTAACGTACTTGTTACCGACCTGCTATATTTTACTGGTAATAACGAGGGGTTGCTGTCTCTCAGAAATGATGTACACCAGGTTGAACGTGCCAAGTGTGACAGAACTGTGCCAAGCGTTTTGGGGACTACGACAAGGGTTTTGCAGTTTGTGCCAAGCATGGTAGAACTGTGACAAGCATGATGGAACTCTGGTCCACACATTACGTTCTAAGATGTACATCTTGTGGCGGGAAGGCATTGCCGTCTAGTGAACAAACTTACCGTTGCTGTTGTCCCTAAAGTTTGAATCGAACACTTTCAAGCTTTTGAATAGTCGCCAAAAACCGTTTGCTGAACTGTATTTCAAAGGACGATAAACAGGGTAATGTATCTTCAAGAACACTTTTGTTTTTTCCTTTGAGAATAGCTTGGCTAACGACTTTTAGCGAGTACCTCAAAAGTGTGAAAATGTCAGATTCAACTGTTAGGATGTAACAGCGACGTTATCAACATACTACCTACCGCCAGGACGTCAAGTTTTTTTTTTGTAAAACTCTAAGTTTAGAACAGTTGGGGAGGGGGGCTAAGTGGCTCACTGAGGATAATTACTTCGGGGGAATGAAAAATTATAATATTGTTATATTACTTATGTACCGGGTAAGTTTCTGTAGCTGCTAACCCATCACCAACTAGAAAACAATCACGTGATACTATATAATGGGTGCCAAGAGGTGAGGAAATATATACTGGGGCAATCACAAATTATCATATTAGTATCTGACGTGTATTCCTCTTGAGTACTTTTACAATAAGAGTCAATTGGCTTTCAATCCTAGCAAGAGAATATGCGTTTTCATGCCTGAAGGCAAGCAATTATTTCTTATTATATAGGTTGCATGTATTCATAAGTTTTATTAAAAGTTGACAGATTTTAGACGTAGTTTGGTTACCCTGTTTTGTGTCATGACTAGGGTTGAGATGGTGCTTTTAGGAAAACCTTTGTGGGGAGGGGGTAAAGGGACTTGTTTTTTTCTTTTTTATACCTATCATCTGAGAGGCTCATTGGCTTACTTGAAAGAAAAAATAATAAAAAATCAGGAACTAGGAAACAAAATAAAGTTTTGCTTAAAGATAAAAATTATAAGCCCAAAGGTTGCACCTCGAGTGAAAAACCACCCTAAAGAACATTAGAGCAATCATCCTGAGATACTCCTTAAGTCCCTTAACTTGCGACTTTTGAGATTCATTGTTGTCAAAGCTACATCCAGTTGGGCTTTCAATTCGAATTCTCCCGTAGCTGATAAAAACCGAAAAAAGATTTAACCATAGCTGTCAAGGTACATATGCAGGGGTTTGGCTCTCCCAAAGGTTTTCTTATTTAATGAGCGATTGACATTAATGTCCACCATCCCTCGAAAGTATCACGGTTGACATGCGGAATAAATTCTTCCACCCGGAGGTACCCTCTCCAAAAGTTTTCCCTCCTTAATGAAAACCATAAGTAATGCCATCTAGCTTTGTCTTCAAACTGCTGCTATAATCAGTGAGAGCTTATCACAGCAGCAAGCCACCTTAAACCAACGCAGCTTCACACACTCCTCCAGCCAATCTTGTTCAGAACTTCACTATTTACTTCTTTCCATGAAGCTCCTATTTATTTGATTTTCTTGTAACTTCTTCATACTTCTTACCCATTCGAGGACATCCAGCCTTTCCCTAAACCCCAGCTGGAATTTAGTTGACACGCCGGTACCGTTTGCTTGCAATATGTTAACCCTCATCCGTAAATCGTGACCTAACCACCTTGACTTTTATTTCATTACACCCTCAAATATGGGCTCGTTTTCTTTTGTACAACTCATTAATTCCAGTTAATTAGACTACTTCCTAAGACTTCCTACACTTCTTCGCAAATTTCATCCTAAACAACTTCATCAAACTAAAAATCAGATAGGTTCTCTGAAAAACGTCTAGAGCGTAGGCATCTTCATATTTTCTTCAACTTCAAACCTTTGCCAGTATATATTGAAAGGCCTTGCCCAAGTCCGTATCAAATATTCCTTCTGATGCATAGCCACATGGAACAAGGAGATAATTCCTTTTCATTCATAAGACTGGATCAAAGTGTTTACGAGCAGAACCAGTACATTCAAAAGTGTGTTTCTTGCCTGTAAGATTGAAATCTGTTGGTGTTTTTGCGCATTTCCCTCAAACCTTCTTAGTAGCAGTCTTCTGACACATCCCAGAGAAGGAGTCTCCTCCCCGCCCTGTTACAGTCTCATCTCATTCCTTAGTACAGTGGTTCTCAAACTTATTTAGACACTGTACCCCTTTTTACCCACAAAACATTTTAGGTACCCCTTCTCAGTTACCGGTACTAAGTAAACTATAGATAAAATATAAATAAAATTGCCAGTCCTAGAGTTAAAGGGTTGTTTTATTTTTTTTGTTGGCCGGCCGCGTACCTCCTAAAAATTTTAGCGTACCCCCAAGGGTTACGCGTACCACAGCTTGAGAACCACTGCCCTAGTGTAGTCTGTATCTAAAGTAGACCCCGGCGCCGCGCCGGCGGATCGACCGAACGCCGCCGACGAGAGGCCCGGTCGAACGCCGCCGAAGTGTCGTAACGCCGCCGGCGCGCCAAGGGCGCGCCGCCACCGACAGAGGCGGTGGCGTTCGGTCGACTTTAAATTAATTTTGCGGCAATTCTTTATTGCGTCAACCGCAAAGTCGGAGCTTTTTCTTCTCGTGTGGTTTAGTATTTCGATTTTCCTGATTAGAAATAAAGCAGGGCTTGCACTCCCCGAATTTTCGGGTATTTCCCCGAAAATCTATCCGTCACTCCGAAAAAAAAATTGGTTCCCCGAATCCCCGAAAATCACGCAATCACGGTGCCACCCCAAGCGATTTATCACCAGTGACTTTCCCTGCCAAATATTACTTTGCATACCATAATTCTTCACTAATTTTTATTAATTTTCATTATTAAGTTTCATTATATTTCATTATAAATTTCATTAATTAAGTTCATTAATTTTCGTCTCTTTTGTTACTTTGCATAAAAACCAGACAGATGCAATATGCAATTGCAAATATTGCAATATACACAGTTCTTCATATGCTGACAAAAAACAGTATCGTCTTTATGAAATGAGTTCAAACCATTTCGAATGTAGTTTCCCAATCGCTATTTCTAACATCGTCCGTAGTCAAGAATTTTATTTTCAAGTTGAATAGAATTATAGAACGAATTTACTACTGTACAGCTTCAGCCTTCAGTTGGATTTGAAATTGACAGCCGACAGATTGTTTCTACAGCTGAATTGTAAGTTTGTAGATTTTTTTTTTTTTTTTCTGTTTTTAGATAAGATTTTCTTAATGTTTAATACTCAATTGTTGAACGCCTGAATGTTTAATACTCAATTTTTCGGAAGCTACCCCAAAAATATGACTCATCAATAAATTGTAAATTATTGCCTATGGGGGGAGGGGGATAGGGGGGTTATCATTTATAAGTGATAATATTATTTTTTTTATTGAAAGCAGGGATGCCAAAAGGATAATTGTTTTTTTTCATTTAAAGTGGAGACAGAAGAAAATGATATCAAATTCCCTGGGACACCATTGAAATATTTTGATAGACCCAGGGCTCCCCATGAAGACTTCTTCATTGTCTTGGGTATTTTGCGATTTCTCATAGGCTACTGGCCTAATTTGGCTTTTGTGTGTGCTCCCTTTTAAATAGATTCTTTGGATCTTATTGAATGCCATGGCGAATCTATGACTCAGTTTTCCAATAATTTGAGGTATATCTGAATAATTTCGACATTTTTGTTGTTGTCTTTTTACCCCTTTACTCATACCCTCAATTTTTTTCAAGGAACATTAAGCTGTTTAACGTTATTTTGCGTGTTTGTTTGAACCATATAGCGACCTAGTTATTTATTAAGTAACTTATTTTTCTAATGAAAGCTGAGACGGTATCCTATCAAGTTGGTATCCAGAGGGGGAGGGGGGTAGGGGGTATTACATTTAAAT
>JAQQPU010000565.1:0-48468 GCA_029168905.1 Artemia sp. Kazakhstan ARC1039 | reverse complement strand
ACCCCTCCCCCCCCCCACAGCCCTCAGGGCAAGGGTTGTAAGTTATGCCCTGGGGGAATATAAGGTTTTTATCGAACGTGTTGTCGTAGAAACTTCAAAAAGGGCTCATTCGCTTGGAAATTGAAATGGGTAGTACCCTTTTTAATAGTCGAAAGTGATTAGAAGGCAACTAACACCCCTTCCACGCCCACTATTTCCCCAGACACATCCAATCAAAATTTTGAATTAGCCATTTTGTTCCACGCAGTTTAAAGTTCAGGAAATAACACCTTTGAGCAGGACACTCCCCCCACAGTCTTCAGGGCAAGGATTATAGGTTATGCCCTGGGGGCATATGTGTTTTTATTGAAATCTTTGTCGTAGAAACTTGAAAAGGGGCTCATTCGATTGGAAATTCAAAGGTCTAGTGCCCTTTTTAATAGTCGAAAGTGATTTGAGGGCAACTAACCCCAATCTCACGCCCACTTTTTCCCCAAACACATCCAGTCAAAATTTTTAGATAGCCATTTTATTCAGCGTAGTTGATTTTCAGATAGAAATTATGTTTTTGAGGGGGGCACTCCCCCACAACCCTCAGGGCAAGGGTAGTAAGTTTTGCCCTGGGGTCATAGAAACTTCGAAAAGGGCTCATTCAATTGGAAATTGGAGTGGCTTGTGCCCTTTTTAATAGTCGAAAGTGATTGGAAGGCAACTAACACCCCTTCCACGCCCACCATTTCTCCAATCAAAATTTAGAGATAGCCATTTTGTTCAGCGTGGTTGATTTTCACATAGAAATTATGTTTTTGAGGAGGACACTCCCCCACACCCTTCAGGGCAAGGGTTGTAAGTTATGCCCTGGGGGCATATAAGGTTTTTTATAGAACGCGTTGTCGTAGAAACTTCAAAAAAGGCTCATTTGATTGGAAATTCAAAGGTCTAGCGCCTTTTTTTATAGTCGAAAGTGATTGGAGGGCAACTAACTCCCCTCTCACGCCCACCTTTTCCCCAGACACATCCAATCAAAATTATGAGATAGCCATTTTATTCAACGTAGTTTTAAGTTCTGGAAATTAGGTCTTTGAGGATGACAACCCCCCACAGCCCTCAGGGCAAGGGTTGTAAGTTATGCCCTTGGGGCATATAAGGTTTTTATAGAACGTGTTGTCGTAGAAATTTCAAAAAGGGCTCATTTGATTGGAAATTGAAATGGCTAGTGCCATTTTTAATGGTCGAAAGTGATTGGAAGGCAACTAACACCCCTTCCACGCCCACCATTTCCCCAAACATATCCAATCAAAATTTTGAGATAGCCATTTTGTTCCACGCAGTTTAAAGTTCAGGAAATTATACCTTTGAGCAGGACACTCCTCCCAAAGTCTTTAGGACAAGGGTTATAAGTTATGCCCTGGGGGCATATAAGGTTTTTATTGAAATCTTTGTCGTAGAAACTTGAAAAAGGGCTCATTCGATTGGAAATTCATAGGGCTAGTGTGAGATATTCATTTTGTTCAACGTAGTCGAAAGTTCTGGAAATTACATCTTTTAGGATAATAACCGCATCAGAGCCCTCAGTGCAAGAGTTGTAAGTTATGCCCTGGGGGCATATAAGGTTTATATAGAAAGTTGTTGCAGAAATTTAAAAAAAGGCTTATTTGATTGGAAATTGAAATTGCCCTTTAAATTTAATAGTCGAAAGTGAGTGGAGAGTAATTAACCCCCCTCTCACACCCACCATTTCCCCAAGAACATTCAATTAGAGTTTATAGATAGCCATTTTGTTCAACGTAGTTGAAAGTTCTGGAAATTATGTATTTAAGGATGACAAACCCCCCAGAGCCCCCAGGGCCAAGGTGGTAAGTTATGCCCTGGGGGCATATATGGTTTTGATAGATAGAGTTGTCGTAAAAACTTCAAAAGGGGCTCATTCAATTGGAAATTGAGAGGGCTAGTGTAATTTTTAATAGTCGAAAGTGATTGGAGGGTAACTAACCCCCCTCTCAAGCCCACCATTCCCCCAAACACATCCAATCAAAATTTTCAGATAGCCATTTTGTTTAACATAGTGGAAAGTTCTGGAAATTTTGTCTTTGAGGATGACACCCCCCCCCAGCCCTAAGGGAAAGGGTTGTAAGTTATGCCCTGGGGGCATATAAGGTTTTTATTGAAAGCGTTGTCGTAGAAACTTCGAAAGGGCTCATTTGATTGGAATTTGAAAGGGCTAGTACCTTTTTAATAGTTGAAAGTGATTGGAGAGCGACTAAGGCCCCCTCTCACGCCCACCATTTCCCCAAATACACCCAATAAAAATTTTGAGATAGCCATTTTGTTTAACGTTGTTGAAAGTTCTGGAAATTTTCCCATTTTCCCATTATGTTTAAAAACTAAATGTTGCCTTAAGATTAAATCAAAATACACTATGTTAATGCTAATTCCCAATAAGGCATCTCAGCAGTATCCCAAGGACGACTGAGGGTATTATGTTCAAATTTTTGGGGCTACTTCTGCTCTTAAAATTTAACCAAATCAAAATAGCATAAGTGTATCCAAGCTATCAAAGAAAGTACAGAGATTTTTTTTTGCGAATGGTATCAAGTTGTACATTTCAGGTCATCTAGAGGAGGCATGAAACTAAACACTACTATTTGTGTCCAGATTTTTAAATGGGTTTATGTTGTGAAAAATTGTATAAAAATTTTTCTCCAGCATACAAATAGCAGACCAAACTATAAAGTCTTGAAAAAACGAAAAGATTTAATTATTTTCTTTTTCCCTAAAAAGACTATGTCAATATAAAACGAACAGAAACTAATTAAAAAATTTTTTTCCACAAAATAAGTTTTTCAAAGAAAAGTAAAGAACTCCATTAAACAAAAAATGAGCAAAAATAAAATCAAATAATCTACCAAGCGTGAAAGTACCATAAATCATCATCGATAAATAAATGAAACCCACAACGAACAGAAATTACAATAAATAACTGAGTCAAACTCCAAACGAGCAGAAATTAACATGAGTAGGGCTCAAAACCCCTATGCATTCCCAAGGCCAGAACATAATGTGCACTTTACTGAAAAAATATAAATGTTTTTACTTTTATAATGTTTTTAATAAATGTTATATCAGTATATTTATATTAAACTGACAATGCAAAATAATTTGTATTTTTTCAGTAAAGTGCAAATTTTGTTCTCATTTTTTTGAGAACGCAAATTTTGTTTCCATTCTCATCCATTATTGGCTAGTTGTCAACCTGTTGAAAGTATTCTTTCCTGAATGAGTGCTGTTGAAAGTATGGTTCTCCAGATCAAGATCAATAATTATGATTTTCATAGATTATATAAAATAGTTGTTAAAATCAAACAAAGAGCTGGCAGTTTTAAAGTTGTCAAGTTAGTAATCTATCAAGTTTTTGAAGCAATAGACTTTAAAAACAACCTAAAAAGGCACTGGAAATGGTAGCAGCTTGTCCCATAACCGATATGACCTGGTGAGTTTAATAATGTAGGTGTCTTTGAATATAAATTTCAAAAGGAGATAGCAGAATCTTTATGATTGCAATAGACGAATTTAACTCCATATTGGTTTATGTGGTTCCACATCACTAACATAACTAAAATAGCTATGCTAGTTTTTTTTACTGAAAAAAAATCAAATGAATTTACTGAAAAAAATGTCCATTGTCAGTTTAATATACATATGCTGATATTTATTCCTTAAAATCTTAATTAATTTTCGATTTCTTAAAGTTATAAAAATGAAAACATTTAAAAGAATTTTTTCAGTAAAGTACAAACTATATTCTGGCTTTTAGAATGCATAGGGGTTTAGAATCCTACTCATATTAATTTCTGCTCGTTTTGAGTTTGACTCTCTTATTTATTTTAATTTCTGTTTGTTTTGTGTTTCATTTATTTATTAATATTGATTTGTGGTAGCTGTATGCTTGGTAGATTATTTAGTTCTATTTTTGTTCATTTTTGGTTTAATGGAGTTCTTTACTTTTTTTAAAAACTTATTTTGTGGAATTTTTTTTTAATTAATTTCTGCTCGTTTTCTATTGACATAGTCTTTTTCAGGGAAAAAGACTGAGCCTCTTTTTTTGGGTCGGTTTCGGCTATTAATAAAGAAGCTAGCACTCTCAAGTCCCAATTGAATGAGCCCTTTTTGAAGTTTCTACGACAGTGCTTTATATAAAATCCTCATATGTCCCCAGGGCATAACTTAAACCTTTGCATTGGGTGCTGTGAAGGGTTGTCATCCTCAAAGACATAATTTTTGGACCTTTCAACTACGTTGAACAAAATGACTATCTCAAATTTTTGATTGAATGTTTTCGGGGAAATGGTGGGCGTGAGAGGGGGGTTAGTTGCCCTCCAATCACTTTCGACTGTTAAAAAGAGTGATATCCCTTCTAATTTCCAATCGAATGAGCCCCTTTTGAAGTTTCTACGACAACACTTTCTATGAAAACCTTATATGCCCCAGGGCATAACTTGCAACCCTTGTCCCGAGGGTTGTAGGGGAATTATCATCCTCAAAGACCTAATTTCCAGAGCTTTAATGTACGTTGAACAAAACGACTGTCTAAAAATTTTGATTGGATGTGCTTGGGGAAATGGTGGGCTTGAGAGGGGGGTTAGTTGCCCTTGAGTCACTTTCGACTATTAAAAAGGCATTAGCCCTTTCTATTTCCAATCAAATGAGCACTTTGAAATTTCTACGACAACACTCTATAAAAACCTTATATGCCTCCCAGGCATAGCTTACAACCCTTACCCTGAGGGCTGTGGGAGGGGGGTTGTCATCCTCAAAGACATAATTTCCATACCGTTCAACTACGTTGAAAAAATGGCCATCTCAAAATTTTGATTGGATGTGTTTGGGGAGATGGTGTGCATGAGAGGGGGTCACTTGCCCTCCAATCACTTTCGACTTTTAAAAAGGGAACTAGCCCTTTCAATTTCCATTCAAATGAGCCCTTTTTGAAGTTTTTACGACAGCACTTTCGATAAAACCGTATATGCCCCCAGGGCATAACTTACAACCCTTGTCCTGAGGGTTGTGGCGGGTTGTCTTCCTCAAAGACCTAATTTTCAGAACTTTAAACTAAGTTGAACAAAATGGCTATCTCAAAATTTTGATTGGATGTGTTTGGGGAAATGGTGGGCGTGAGAGGAGGGTTAGCTGCCCTCCAGTCAATTTTGACTATTAAAAAGGGCACTACTCTTTCAATTTCCAATCGAATGAGCCCTTTTTGAAGTTTCTACAACAACACTTTCTATAAAAACCTTATATGCCCTCAGGGCATAACTGACAACCCTTGCCCTGAGGGCTGTGGGGGGTATTCATCCTCAAATATATAGTTTCCAGAACTTTCATCTACGTTGAACAAAATGGCCATCTCAAAATTTTAATTGGATGTGTTTGGGGTAATGGTGGGCGTGGAAAGGGTATTAGTTGCCTTCCAATCACTTTCGGCTATTAAAAAGGGCACAAACCCTTCCAATTTCCAATTAAATGAGCCCTTTTCGAAGTTTTTATGACAACTCTTTCGATACGAAGTGCACTAGTCTAAAAAAAAAAAAAAAATAAAAAAATAAATAATACATTGTGTCAACATCGTTCTTTACTTAGGCAGCGCTATTGCGCTGCCTGTGATTCTAAAACGTTGGAGGGACATTTTTTGCGGAGGTCAGTGATCGTGATCAGTCAAACATGTACCTGCAGCGATCCTTAGACAACTTGTTTGGAAAACGTTTAGCACATCTTCCTCCGCCTTTCGAAGCACCCAGGTTTATGGTTCACGACAAACTTCATCAAATCGTTCAGTATCAGAACCAAAGAGTTTTGGTGACTAATGAGCGTGGGAAATGGCACTAGTGTCGACAAAAGAAAGCTATCAACGCCATTTAGCATTAAGGGAGACTTAAAAAATCTAATTGGTAAAATTAGGGTAGGATTAAATGTCTGATCTCAGTTCTTGACACAAAAGTGAATATTGAAGTTGAAAAAATGTCAAGTGTTGCCAAACGCTAGGTGACGTTGGCAGTTTTTTGTCGATATGAGTGCCAATTCCCACTCTCAGAAATTACCCATGGCATACTCTTTAATCAGAACGATTATCAGCGAACCGTTCATCTGCAAATAAGAAATATGGTTTTAGTTAGATTTAATTTATGTTTAATATTATATATTATTATTATAGTTTTTATTATTGTAGAAGTATAGATTTATATTGTTTAAGTTATTGGAGGACATTTTTGAATGAAAATAGAATAAACACTTTATCAGTGTGTAATTAGGGCACCATAGTCATTAAAATCGTTGTGGCCAAGGCTAGCGTAGCCTAAAACTGTAACTGTCTAGTTAGTATCAAAGTATGCTATATAACTTTGTTTTAAAAATTTCTAGTGTAGAGGAGTAGGAAAAGGACCTACAACCTCAACAAAGGCGAAAAATAGCAATAAGTATACGAGTGTGCAAATAACCTAGAATAATTTAAAAATTTCAGGGTTTACAAGGACAATCCACTTCGTCTTTAAACCTTCAGATCCACATCATCTTCAAAATAACCAATATTAAAAATAAACCAGAACAGAAGCCTAGATTAAAGGGCTTAGAATATATTAAATCTTCTTCTAAGGTTTAAGCTTCTTCGGCATAAAGGGATGAAGTCAAATAAAAGCGTTTGAAGATCAAATGATCTGAACGAAATCCTAATGACAAAGTTATCCTATTTTTTTTTCTGTTATTCTCCCTTAATATTGTTTGGCTCAAATTAATTGTGGATGAATTCTTTATGACTGGTTTCAAGAATAAAATTAGATTTTTTTTTCTATCTTCCAGTTTCTGTATTTTCCATTTAGTGTTCTTCAAGCCAAACTTTTGGGACAGCCTATCCTCCCTTGTGGGTAGGCAGAATTTTACTTATTAAAAAGTGAATTTGTTTAAATACTTCAGTTACTTTTCAAAAAGCTTTCAGTCAAAGAGTCTCTTGTAAGTCACTTAATTACGTATTTATTAAGTAAAATAATATTTATTGACTTGATATCTATTAAGTCATTTAAACTGTATCGCACTCCTCATTATTAAATTGTAATGGCGATTATAATTTATAGGATGTCGCCACCGTCTTACCTGGTGGCTAAGATATCACCTGGTGCTGTGTCGGCGTCATGAAATGGAACCTATGGCCAATAGGAAAATCATAATTTTTCCATTCTAGACAAAAGTATTGGCGTTTCCAAGAGTAGGAACTAGCGCTAGGGTCAAAGAATTTTTTTTAGCAGGGTCATCTAGCGTTTAGTGTTTCTTTCACTAAACGCAGTATAATAGTAAAAAAAATCATTATACTTGGTAATTTTAGTGCAGTAAAATTTTCTGATCTCAGTTTCAGAAAGTGAAACGACTACGAAGCGTGAAAAATGCCAAGAGAGGCAAAACGGTTAATGGCGTTCGTGTTTTTTTCTTGTCGCCTCTAGCGTAATGTTTCCACTAACGTTCCCTAACGTTTCAACCCTTGTAAGTTCTTTGTTCTGGACCCCAACACTTTATTTAGCTGCGGTACATACAAATGGCATCAGGCTACATGACACAATTTGTACAAGAGAGTAAAAAAATGTGTATCGGGTGTTTTTCATGAGCCGAAAAAAATACGTTTGTTCTGCACGTTTTATTTCTTTGTTGTTCTTTTTACGCAAGGTAGCACTTTTACAACTCAACTTCATTGAAAAACCGCTTATATGCGTCATGTATTCTAGTTCTGAGTACCTTATCTTGGCTGACCTCCCACAAAAGGTGTCACGTTACAAGACATACCTTTTACACAAGAGGAAAAAACATCTTTATTATAAGTCTTTTTGTTGTTATTTCATTTTCGCCAATGAGGAAGCGGTTTCGCAATTCACCTTCATTAAAAATAGGTTTAAGGGCGTGTTTTTATTTTATTTCCAACAAGATCTTAAATGGGATAATACTTAAGGCGCCGTGTTTCAAGACATACCTTTTACACAAGAGCTGAAATGTATTATGCAATGCTAGAAAAAAAAAACCATTTTGCAATGCTAGTTTTATTTGCTTTTTTTTTTTCTAGCGTAAGATAGTGTTTTTATAACTCTCCTTCGTCGAAAAAACGCTTGTACGCGTGTTTTTATTCCAGTCTTGAATCCCTCAACTTGGATATGTAAACGCAAAAGACGTTATGTTACAAGAGAATCCTCGTTCATTGTAGTGGAAAAAGACTTGTTTTGGGTGCTTGTTTTTATTTTTCGGCTGTATTTATGCTCAGCTTTGTTCATAGAGGGTGGTTTGAGAATCAGAGAGGTGGTGAAATTGTGAGAGTAAATGATCTATTCTTTAATTACTTATGCGAGTGAAAAAAGTGGGCATACGGCAGTTGGGCCCCCCTCTCCCTAATAAACTTCTAAATCTCTCAAAATAATGAAACACTTTCTTTTTTTGTCTGTCTAAGATATGCGAAAACGAATAGAAGGAATGAATAGAGCATGCTAAGTTTGAGAAAGTTGTTGTTGAGATTGATTCCCAA
The DNA here is from genome assembly GCA_029168905.1 of Artemia sp. Kazakhstan ARC1039. Taxonomy (NCBI): domain Eukaryota; kingdom Metazoa; phylum Arthropoda; class Branchiopoda; order Anostraca; family Artemiidae; genus Artemia; species Artemia sp. Kazakhstan ARC1039. The sequence goes on along the minus strand of JAQQPU010000565.1, from coordinate 39,941 downwards.
TTAAAAACCCATCTGAGTCAATAAAATAGGTCATATCTATTTTCATATATTAAGTTTGAAATGAAAATGAACATCTTAGCCCAGCTCGCTCTTTCGCTACTTCTAGAGAAACATGGTTCACAACCATGCTTTCAAGTTAAGAATAGTAGAGCTGTGACTGGAGTCGGCGTCCCCCCGGAAAATTCCCCTCATGGAAAATTTTCAGCACGCGCAAAATTCAGCAGCCACAGAGAAAGTACAAAATAAGGGACTTAAAATGTCTATCAGATGTCCTTAGTGGTAACAAAAGGACCAGGTATTAAAAACAGTTTTAGAAAAGAGGCTGGTAGGTCTCCAATCACTATTGACTTTAAAAAAAGGACTAGAACTCCCAATTTTCAATCGAATCGGCATCGTCCGAAGTTTTTACGACCACGAGGGGGGATGAGGAAAGGGAAGCCCCTCCTCCTATACAGAATAAATTCTGCTAATTTTGGGGCTTAATATTACTCTTTACTTTTATAATAGCAGCGAAGACCAGAAATATTCCCAGAAATAAAGAGGGATTAAATATCAGTTCCTAGCTCCACCCTCCCGCCGGTTTCTCAGAAGTAATTATGTATATACCTGATAGCCCAATGAGAGTGAGGATGTTTTGGCACTAAAATGCGCACTTTGAGTTATCTACCCCCCTCTCCAAAGTTTATACGACCACCCTTCCCATAAAAATCTTACACCATAACAATGGGAGACTTTCATGGCTTTCATCCCTTGTCCTGGGGGCTGGAAGGGGGGTCGCCCAATCCGAAGGCATGGTTATTTGACCTTTGGACTATTTTGAACAAAGTGGTTATCTAAAAATTTTGATAGGACATGTTTGCCGAAAATAGGGGAATAATCTGGGGGATTTTCTGCATGGGGGGGAGGGTTCACAGGTGGGAATTTTTTGAGGAGAGGGAACGCCAAGACCCGCTGTGACAGTAACAATAACATATGTATTAATAATGACGTTACTGATAAATAATTTCTGAGACCACACTGGCTAAGCATGACAAGATGAGAAAAAAAAAACTCGAGAAGAAGACAAAACTGGAATATTTATAGGCTGGGAGTATGAAAAAGCAATGCAAATATTTCGGCTGAGACCTCTGATCGACCGTCTTCAGTTAAAAAAAAAGTACCTAAAAAAAGGCACTAAAATAAAGGTTTGTTTTTGGTTTGGTTTTTATTTTTATTTTTTTTTTTGATCGTTTTTATGTTCTTTTGTGTTTTTGCACTGAGGACGGTCGAGCGGTGATCTCGGCTGAAGTATTTGTATTGCATTTTCAGTTTCACTGGCTGTCAATATGCTCGTAAATAATTTCTTAGACCACACTGCTTTTCCATTTACAAAAAATTAAACAAGAAAAACGGGTTTTAATTTCTATAAAGCAGTGAATACAAAACACTTAATTAAACAAAAATACTCCGAATATTTCGGCCCCACATCCGGGAGCCTATCTCAACGAAAAAACAAAAAAAAATTCTTACGTCAACATAAAAAACATTCTAAACAAACAAAAGAAAAAATATAAATAAATAGGACAACAAAACTCACATATTAAATAAACAATTCCATTGACTGGCGTATAAAGAAAATCGAATGCTTATATTGATTGGAACACGCCTTCTCACAGAATATAAATGGAAATCTATCAAAAAATGAAAATATATTTATACTTAAACTAAAACAAAAAAGGTCAGCTAACCCCTGGCCCATAACCCCTAAATAGATCTCACAGGTTCATCACCCAATGTTTGAATTATAAATTGAACAGATTCGTTTGCTTGCAAGCTTAGCTGCAGTTCGTTTACTTTTCCCAGCATTTAACCCAGTCTGACCTTTGTCCGCAAGGTCATCATTCGTATCCGAACTATTATCAAAAATAGTACTTGTTGAAAATTTTACCTGCTTTTTAATTAAACTATTATAAATCGAATTGATCCTAAAATCCCCTTCATCTCTATTGATACTAATACCCCCATATATTATCTTTTTTATTTCTATAATTTCCCTGAAGCTTTGTAAAAGTCCTACAGACGTATCTACTATTTTTGTCTGATCAATTAAAATACTGCGATGAGGAAAATTATAAAGATGTTCTGCAACAGCTGACTCAAACGTTTCTGGTGTTTTGTTTTGTTTTAGAGCGCAATTTATTGCATTCTTGTGTTGCTGTAGCCTATTTTCAAAAATCTGTTGTGTTCTTCCCACATAAAATTTACCACAAGAGCATGGAATTTTGTATACTCCCTTTTGCAAATTTCTCGGTACCTTGTCTTTCCCTTTATTTAACAATGAGCTTATATTTTGTCCTGATTTAAATGCTGTATTTATATTATGTTTTTTTTAATTCTCTTCTTAATTTTTGTGATAATATTGGGATAAAAGGCAAAGTTATTTGTTTCTTGATTCGACCCATCTTCTTCTAATATTTTTGGTTCCGTCAACTTTTTTTGCTTTTTTCAATTATTTGAGAAATCATATTTTCCGGATAGCCATTACCTATTAGAATATCCTTTCTATTCTAATAGGTAATGGCTATCCGGAAAATGTGATTTCTCAAATAATTGAAAAAAGGAAAAAAAATTGACGGAACCAAAAATATTAGAAGAAGATGGGTCAAATCAAGAAACAAATAACATAACTTTGCCTTTTATCCCAATATTATCACAAAAATTAAGAAGAGAATTAAAAAAACATAATATAAATGCAACATTTAAATCAGGACAAAATATAAGCTCGTTGTTAAATAAAGGGAAAGACAAGGTACCGAGAAATTTGCAAAAGGGATTATACAAAATTCCATGCTCTTGTGGTAAATTTTATGTGGGAAGAACACAACAGATTTTAGAAAATAGGCTACAGCAACACAAGAATGCAATAGATTGCGCTCTAAAACAAAACAAAACACCAGAAACGTTTGAGTCAGCTGTTGCAGAACATCTTTATAATTTTCTTCATCACAGTATTTTATTTGATCAGACAAAAATAGTAGATACGTCTGTAGGACTTTTACAAAGCTTCAGGGAAATTATAGAAATAAAAAAGATAATATAGGGGGGTATTAGTATCAATAGAGATGAAGGGGATTTTAGGATCAATTCGATTTATAATAGTTTAATTAAAAAGCAGGTAAAATTTTCAACCAGTACTATTTTTGATAATAGTTCGGATACGAATGATGACCTTGCGGACAAAGGTCAGACTGGGTTAAATGCTGGGAAAAGTAAACGAACTGCAGCTAAGCTTGCAAGCAAACGAATCTGTTCAATTTATAATTCAAACATTGGGTGATGAACCTGTGAGATCTATTTAGGGGTTATGGGCCGGGGGTTAGCTGACCTTTTTTGTTTTAGTTTAAGTATAAATATATTTTCATTTTTTGATAGATTTTTATTTATATTCTGTGAGAAGGCGTGTTCCAATCAATATAAGCATTCGATTTTGTTTATACGCCAGTGAATGGAATTGTTTATTTAATATGTGAGTTTTGTTTTCCTATTTATTTATATTTTTTCTTTTGTTTGTTTAGTATGTTTTTTATGTTGATGTAAGAAATTTTTTTGTTTTTCCGTTGAGAAAGGCTCCCGGATGTGGGGCCGAAATATTCGGAGTATTTTTGTTTAATTAAGTGTTTTGTATTCACTTCTTTATAGAAATTAAAACCCGTTTTTCTTGTTTAATTTTTTTGTCAATATGCTCGTGTTTTCTTCTTCTGTATTTTTTTTTAATGGATATTATTGATTTATTCTAAAAGACGGTTTTTCACAAAAAGCATGGAATACAGATAAAAGGGGAAAACCTCAAATTTGTTTTCAAGCAAAAAAAAAAAAAAAAAAAAAAAAAAAAAAAAAAAAAAAAAAAAAAAAACAAACTACCCACACTGCATTTTCATTTACAATTGAACCGAAAATCTATTAATAATGAGTGAAATATTTTAAGATAGTGAAAAAAATATAGCTTTTCAATACCATGATGATCATAAAAGTCCGAATATTTTGGCTCCGGATCTGGAGGCCTTTATCAAAGGGGAAAAAATGCATACAAACGAAAAAGAACTAGCCTAGACATTCATGAAGAAACAATGAAAATATACAAACGCTACACATAATTAAAGAAAAAACAAAAGAAATATATTTTTGTAGCGTTTGTGAGTTGTCTTTGTCTTGTGAATTCACGTTTTGTTTCAGCTATTTCTGTGTTCATAAGGAATTCTGGATGTTTTTCACAAGTAGTTCCTCTGTTGTCATTGTAGTTCCTCTGTTGTCATTCAAGGTCCTAAGCTTCCGTTGTACCACAAGAGAGAGGAAGGGGTCAAACTTCCACTCCCCTGTATCCTCCATATATCTTCCTGTTACAACTTGACATTGGTTTTCGAAAAAATAATTTCTATAGTACAGAGTATAGTATTTTCTATAGTAGGCAGAGTATAGTACAGACAAGGCAGAAAAGACTTGTAACTTTATGCTTTTTAACTTTCAGATGATTCTGCCGTTGGAGATTTTTCGCGCCATGACGTCAACTACCATTCACTACCTTCACTACCTACTCGTATTCACAGAGAAGTGAAAACCTCAACTCCAATACTCAGCCTTACTCAATCACCACGTCGTGTCCGATTTGCCGAAGAAAATAAAAAGCGAACAGCGTTCACTCCTCCCGACAAACGAATTTTACCACCTTATACTCCTCCTCCAGAATACACTAGCGGAAATAAAACTCTTTTTAGTAAACATCTTTCACCAGTATCTTCGAGAAGATCTGTGGTTTCACCTTCCCCTTCCGTAGCCTCTTCTTGCTCTCTTGATATATCCTTTGCTTCAAGCGATGGATTTGAGAGGTCAGACCTAAATCAACTTGGAAACGAAAATGGTCTCAAGTTTGAAGATGATGATGGTAGCCAGTCGAGACTGAGCTGGTCTCCAACAAGCTCTTTTTCATCGATGATTAGAAGCAGGTCAACTACTCCCGACGGGAGGAGCAACCCCGCAAGCCCTTCCTTGCAAACCCCTCTTGATGAATTTAAGAGATTGATCTCAGAACAGAATAAAGCAAAACCTAAGTTATCTGCTGCTGAATTGCTTGGAGTTAAAAAACCTCCTACAGCAGCGATTGTTACCCCAAAACTTATAATAGAGACTAAGAAACAGTACATCAAGCTAAGTCCTTGGCGGAGTAGGAGAGGTATTTGTAAAGGTGACTTGAGCATCCCTACAATTCCTGAAGGAAATTCTGAAGAAGAATCAGAAGACTCGGATCCCAAAAGCAGCTCCGCTGACCATCCCCTGTCGACAAATCAAGAACTGCAAAAACAAGGACTGACTAAAGAGAGTAAGAATCACCAAGTGCAATCCACTTCTCAAAGTCTTAATTTTACCAGTGTATTTTCTCTGCAGCAGAACATCGCAGATCACTATCGAACACAACAGAACATTAATCAAACACCGTCAAAGCGACCACCAATAGAGACGTCACTTTGATATTTTGGTATATTGCCAAATATTTGTGCCTATAGTGTATAAAGTATATTCTTTGCACCTTTTTTTTTATTTTTCTGTAACTGTTTTGATTTGGGTCTGAATTTTAATTGATTCTTTTTTGTCGTTCTCCACCTTTGCTAGTCGTTTTTATGATTTTCCATTTCTTATTGACCAATAAAATACCATTTTGATTACCATAAGCATCCAGAGTTCGAACTCAGCTGCAACAACACACTGCATGACTCGGAATTTGACTCTGGTGATTTGTTTATCCGAAAGTGTCTCTATAATAAGCCACAAAAAAACAGGAAGAGGTATTTTAGGTCTCAAAATTGAACTTTCCTACCCAAACTAAATAAAAATTGCAGGCGAGCAAGGGCGCAAGCACATTTTAGCTGAAACGATAGCTGCTTCAAGAGATCCATACCCCAGCCAAAATTATTGTTAATACGCTATCCTTCTTCCTAATAGTTTAGGCGGTAAAACATGAGACACTTGAAGCATTCAAAAATAAATGACCTTGTAGTCTATTTAACATATTTAAAACATGAATCAAATTTAAACATAAAAATATAATGAAACCTAAACGTCCTGTGGTGGTGCTGTAGGTTTGATATCAGCTTGGTAATACTGGACCAAGAGTTCAAACTTTGCTTGTTGCAACAGACTGCAGGACCAACGCAAGTATATTAGGACTCAAAAAGCCTCTCTCTTTTCGACAAAAGTGGAACTGCTTGATTAGACATGTTACTGGATTATTGATAAGTGTCATCTGGATCAGTTGGTAATTTTCTAGGAAACAGTAGCGTTACTAGTACTATCAGACGAAATACTTCAGTACTGCCACAGTCCTTCAGTACTACTACGGTCAGACGAAATACTACCTTGTTATTTGCAAGATAATTAAAACTGTTTAAAATTGTGAAAAAGAACTAAAAGTAAGTTACTCTTTTTTTACTTTGATAAACTAAGCTATGCGTTTTAGCTTTATATTTTCTGTGCATAATCTGTTAGTTATTTTCATTTATTAACTGCGCCTTCTACTTTATTTTGATAAAAATACAATTTAGAAAATTACTAAATTATTATAACCGTTAGATTGTTTATTTGAATTTTTGTGCCCCTAAAATTTCTACGCCCAGGGTAAGTGCCCCCTCTGTCTCTCCCCTAAAAACCCCCTCCGATTCCATCAGGCCTTCTTTTGTCTCTTCTTTGGATGGAAATAGTTAGCAATCAATGGGATAGAAAAGGATAATGAACCTAGATAATGGGGGGAAAAATGGAAAACGAAATCGATATCTAGGACCGATATCTTTGACCGATATCTAGATTCAGAATCTTAGAAAAAGTACAATACAATTTTAATATATTCTTCGTTCAGATGAAGCAAAACCATGTATCTAGTACAGGCTAAGTAGCCAAAAATATGGGCCAACCCCCAAAAAATTGCAACAGAAATTATTTTTATACCATGTTGTAGAGAAAAAAAAAGCCCAACAACATATCCAAAGTTGCACTTTCTAGGTCGACGCAAAACTAGTTTTTTTTTTTTGCTTTTCTTGTCAGTTTTTTCTAAAAAAAATGAACTGTTGGTAAACGTTCGTTTTTCTGTAGGCTATATGAGGTAAAGTCCAGATGTAAAATGAAGAGCTGAGCCCAAAAATGAAAGCAAATTTGGTGTAAAGTGTACAAGAAAAATGTTTTATAATCATCAATATGTGATTTTACCCTTCTCATCGGCGTGACCTCTTTTTCACCATACTATCAGAAGGCAATTATTCTGACATAAAATGATGAGCTGAGCCCAAAAATCAAATTAACCTGATATAGTGTCTACTAGAAAAACAGTTTCATATTCATCAATATGTATTTTTTATTTTCATTGGACATGTTTCTTTTAGCACTTATTGTCCACCAATTCGTCGATTGTTGGTAAAAAAAAGAAAGAAAAAAGGCTGATAGATTATGGTTGGCTCGTTTACAAGACCAGTTAACGCACAAAAGGCAGCTACACCACTTTTATTAACTTGGTATGCAATAAATTATCACAGAGTTTCGTCCTACGCTTTGTCCAAGTGATTTCTTGGATAAAACCGTAAGCTAAAAAGTCACAATTGAAAATTACCCCGAGTAATCAGTTATTAAGTTACGTTGATGCCCGTGTTTGATATCTTGCCATCTATAGATAAAAGAAAGTCATTCGATATATCCGTTACCTAACAAGCTAAAAAAGTTGCACTGCGAATGTTTTTCAAGCTTCACTTCACCGTTTATCAACCTTCCAGAATGGGATGCATGTGATCAGACGTACTGATAGATTCTGGGCTGGGCTCTCCACGGATCTTGTCATTGAGCAAGAGCTCATGTGTTGTCTCAAAACGGCTGGTGGTCTTACCGATGGAAGTGGCATGACAGTTTCAAAGGTCTTTATGGGCTCTGTCTCGACCATTCTGCTCTGCACTAAATCTTCTGATGGAGGGTATGTCACAGGTTTTCTATGGAACTAGTGAATAACATAAGGAAACGTCCGAGCCGAGGCAGCTAAGAGACTGTAAAGACACCCAGATCGTTATCGATTTCTTAGAAAAAGAATCGCCATTTAATGGGGATCTTCAACTAAGAAACACCACCAGCGGTTTGACAGCTTATGAATTGGCTGACGTCGATTCTGCTAGAGATTCAGGCCTAAAAATCATTGATTTCATGTCTGGAAAGCTGGTTGCTGATTTTATGTTTTGACGAAAACAACAAGCACTTCAAATTACTATAAATCAGAATCCAGATGGAGATTGCAAAAGACTGGACCCCACTCTCCTTTTTAAGAGGTTCATCACGCTAGAAAAGAGGATTAATCTCACGGAATCTGAGTACTTTCAACACGAACTATGTTTGTACCCGGCATCTTTTTTTGACGTTTTTTGCATGCTCCGGTCTCCGAACAAGCCAAAGTTTGCCAAGGCTATAGCAAAGGCTTGCAATCTTGAGGAGCGCTCTACTCTCCTTCCAAAAGGCTTTCAATATATCATCGAAGTGGAGCTCTGCTGCACAGAATTTCATGGGCCAAAAACGAACGATACTCCAAAATCCTTGACCATTATGCTACTTACGTGACCAAAAGTATTCACCTGTCACTATTGTGTTTGACGGCTACGAAGGCGCAGCTACCATAAAGGATATTGCCCAACGAAAGAGAAGTTGCATAATCGGCTGTGAGATCTTCACAGCAAATGTGCAGCTGAAGGTAAGGATGAGTCCTTGTCCTGCAAGAAAAACAAGGCCAGTTTTATCTGCACGTTTGCTGTTTATCTTCGATCAAAGGGCTTCGTCGTAGTCCAGGCACCAGGTGATGCAGATGTCCCAGTTGTGCAAGCTGCTGTGGATTCTTCCCGGTATTACGACACTGCCGTCGTTGGAGATGATACTGATCATTTGGTTCTATTGTATTATCATGGTGACCTATCAAGCAAGAAACTATTCTTTGCACCTGAGCCAAAGTCGAACAAAGCTCCCTGAATATGGGATATTCATAAATTGAAAGAGAAGCTGGGCCAAGAGACAAACTATCTGATTTTTTTTGCTCACGCCATCTTAGGCTGTGACTCTACTTCACGATTCCACCGTGTGGGAAAAGGCCTTGCTCTGAAGAAGTTAATGGCAGATGCCGATTTTCGTACATCAGCTGCAGTTTTCATGCTGAAGACAGCTTCGAAGGAGGAAGTAAGGGTTGCTGGAGAAGACGCTCTGCTCATGATGTATGGTTCATCAAAAGGGAGAAATCTGAATGAGCTCTGCAGGGAAGTTTTTAAAAAGGAGGCGACTACTGCTAGTACGTTCGTCCACCCAGAACAGTTACCACCAACTTCTGATGTGGCTAAATTCAACAGTTACAGGGTTTTCTACCGAGCTTAGGTATGGAGTGGAGATCCTTGTTCTGTACTTAAAGCCAAGGAATAGGGTAGGAAAAATAAAGATGACTTCTTGTATCCATTGACTCACCAGCCCCTCGAGATATAGCTGCTTTAAAAACGGCTAAGCCTGTACTGCAGCGTGTAAAATTTGTAAAGGGACAGCATGTTCTAACTCTCCAAGAATTGGAAGCTATAACGATGAGGAGAACGTCGAAGCTTAGATATCTGAATCAGAAGAATAAGTTGTGAACACTAGTCGGAGTCTGATTCTTTCAAATGTTCATGGAGTTGTTTCGATAATTTTATCAGTTGTGAAGACTAGTCAGTGTGTTGATAATAGTTTATTCTAAGAGGGATTTTAAATGTCGGCCGCTGAAAACTAGTTTCGTAGATGATTCCCTTTTTCTAATATTAATCAAAAAAACTTTTTCACAAAATAGGTTTTTCCAAAAAAAAGTAAAGAACTCCATTAACCAAAAATTAACAAAAATAGAATCAAATAAGCTACCAAGCATACAACTACCACAAATCAGTATTAATAAATAAATGAAACTCAAAACAAATAGAAATTAAAATAAGTCAAACTCAAAACGAGCAGAAATTAATCTGAGTAGGGTTCTAAACCCTATGCCTTCTAAAAGCCAGAATATAATTTGTACTTAACCGAAAAATATTCAAATGAATTTACTGAAAAAATGTGCATTGTCAGTTTAATATACATAATGCTGATATTTATTCCTTAAAATATTAATTAATTTTTGATTTCTTAAAGTTATAAAAGTGAAAACATTTAAAAGAAGGTAAAGTACATAAACTATTCTGGCTTTTAGAAAGCATATGGTTTAGAACCCTACTCAGACTAATTTCTGCTCGTTTTGAGTTTGACCTATTGTAATTTCTGTTTGTTTTGGGTTTCATTTATTTACTAATACTGATTTGTGGTAGATGCATGCTTTGTAGATTATTTGATTCTAGTTTGTTCATTTTTGGTTTCATGTAGTTCTTAACTTTTTTTTGAACAACTTATTTTGTACAAAATTTTTTTTTGATTAATTTCTGTTCGTTTTATAATGACAAAGTCTTTTTCAGGGAGAAAGACTGAGCCTCTTCTGAAGTCAAACAACCATCCCTTCCATTAAAAACCTTTAATACCCCCTGGGCATAACTTACAACCCTTGCTCCTAGTCTCTGGGGTTTGTTTAAACCCCAAAAGCTTTGTTATATGATATTTAGACTATATTGAATAGAATGACCATCTCAAAATTTCTTTTAGACGCATTCCGGAACAATATGACGTGAGTGTAGGGGGAGAAGGTAGCTGCCCTCTGATCACCTCGACTCTTAAACAGGGCACTAGAGCGTCTGATTACGAATCCAATGAGCCCCCTTTGAAGTTTATATGACTACACTTTCTATAAAAACCCTATATTTCCCCAGGGCAAAACTTACAAACCTTGCCCTGAGGGCTGGGAGGATTTGTTATCCTCAAAGACATAATTTCCAGACCTTTCTGATAGGCTTAACAAAATGGCTATATCGAAATTTTGATTGGAAGTGTTTGAGGAAATGATAGGCATGGAGGGAGATACTTGCCCTCTGATCACTTTCGAATAATAAAAGAGGCACTAGTCCTCTCAATTTCCAATCAAATGAGCCCTTTTTGAAGCTTCTACGACAAAAATATCTATGAAAACGTTAAATGCCCCAAAGACATAACTTACGACCCTTGTCCTGCAGGCTATGGGGGGAGGGTCGTCATCCTCAAAGACATAATTTCCAGACCTTTCAACTACCTTGAACAAAATGGCCATATCAAAATGTTGATCGGAAACATTAGGGGAAATGATGGGCGTGGGGGGATTCTCCTTCTGATTACTTTCGACTATTAAAAAGGGCAATAGCCCTTTTAATTTCCAATCAAATGAGCCCCTTTGGAAGTTTTTACGACAAACTTTCTATAAAAACCATATATGCCTCAAGGGCATAACTTACAACCCTTGCCCTGAGGGTTGTGGGGGGAGGGGGGTGGTCATCCTCAAAGACCTAATTTCCAGAATTTTCAACTACGTTGAACAAAATGAACATCTCAAAATTTTGATTGGATATGTTCGGGGAAATGGTGGGCGTGTGAGGGGGGTTAGTTGTTCTTCAATTACTTTCGACTATTAAAAAGGGCCCTAGCCCTTTTAATTTCCAATCAAATGAGCCCTTTTTGAAGTTTCTACGACAACTCCTTCTATAAAAACTTCATATGGTCCCAGGGAGTAACTTACAACCCTTGCCCTGAGGGCTGTGGGGGTGGTGCAATCCTGAAATATCTAATTACTAGAGCTTTCAACTGCGTTGAAAAAAATGGCTATCTCAAAATTTTGATTGTGTGTTTTTTGGGAAATGGTGGGTGTGGAAGATGGGTTAGTTGCCCTCTAATTACTTTCGACTATTAAAAAGGGCATTAGCCATTTCAATTTCCAATCGAATAAGCCCTTTTTGAAGTTTCTATGACAACGCTTTCTATAAAAACACCTTATATGCCCCCAGGACATAACTTACAACCCTTGCACTGAGGGCTGTGGGGGGAGGGTTGTCACCCTTAAAGACCTAATTTTCAAAACTTTAAAATGCGTTGAACAAAATGGCTATCTCCAAAATTTTGATTGGATGTATTTGCGGAAAAGGTGGGCGTGAGAAGGGGGTTAGTTGCCCTCCAATCACTTTTGACTATTAAAAAGAGCACTAGCCCTTTGAATTCACAATCGAATGAACCCCTTTTGACGTTTCTACTACAAAGCTTTCAATAAAAGCCTTATATGCCCCCAGGGCATAAATTATAACCCTTGCCCTGAACACTGTGGGGGAGTTTCCTGCTCAAAGACATAATTTCCAAAACTTTCAACTACATTGAACTAAATGTCTATCTCAAAATTTTTATTGGACGTGTTTGGGGAAATGGTGAAGTGGAAGGGGTGTTGGTTGCCTTCCAATCACTTTCGACTATTAAAAAAGCATTAGTCATTTCAATTTCCAATCAAATGAGCCCATTTTGAAGTTTCTACGACAACGCTGTCTATGAAAACCTTATATGCCCCCAGGGTATAACTTATAACCCTTGCCGTGAGGGCTGTGGAGGCGTTGCCTTCCTCAAGGACCTAATTTTCAGAACTTTCAACTACGTTGAACAAAATGTCTATCTCAAAATTTTGATTGGATGTGTTTAGGGAAAAGGTGGTGGTGAGAGGGGGTTAGTTGCCCTCCAATTACTTTTAACTATTAAAAAGGGCACTAGCCCTTTAAATTTCCTATCGAATGAGAGTAGTAAGCATGTGCGCAACGCCTACAAGTCTGAGGCATGGATATGTGTCCAGTTTCAACGTTACATGGCTTACCACGGTCATTCATCTATTGATACCTTCGGTACATGCCTTACCAGACTGGTTTCTGAGGCAAAACCTGTTTTCTGGGCCTATCAGAGATTTTTCTACTAACGGTACTTCATAAGACAATAATAGATACGAAACTAACATGCATAATTTTTACTATAAAATGATGTTTCCACTAGCGATACAGGTAAGTCAGACATCTTTCTGAGTCAAAACCTGTCAAAGAGATTGATAAGCTCTAGCTTAAAGGCATCTCATCGGGTTTGGTTAAGAATGTATCATGGGTAATTACAGAACAATGGTATGATGGAGTCGTTATTTTTTCAACTTGAAAGTTATAGCATTTTACGTAAAAGCTAACTAAATTCGCGAAAAAGGTATTCCATTGGTTAAGAATGCATCATGGGTAATTACAGAATGAAGGTATGATAGAGTCATAATTGTTTCAACTTGAAAGTTATATCATTTTGCGTTAAAGCTAACTCAATTCGCGAAACAGGTATGGTATAGTCATAATTGTTTCAACTTGAAAGTTGTACCATTTTGCATAAAATCTAACTCAATTTGCGAAAAAAGGTATAGCATTTGCATAACTGCAATGAATGATCTTAATTGATGATTGAATAATGGGGTGAAACAGAACTCGACAAAATTTTTAAAGGGATTGTATGAAGGTGGTAAAAAAGGGTTAAAATGCATACCAGTCAACATGCATACCAGTTTTCAACAAAAGCCTTATATGCTCCCAGGGCATAACTTATAACCCTTGCCCCGAAGACTGTGGGGGAGTTTCCTGCTCAAAGACATAATTTCCAAAACTTTCAACTACATTGAACTAAATGTCTATCTCAAAATTTTGATTGGACGTGTTTGGGGAAATGGTGGGCATGGAAGGGGTGTTAGTTGCTTTCCAATCACTTTCGACTATTAAAAGGGGCACTAGCTATTTCAATTTCCAATCAAATGAACCCATTTTGAATTTTCTACGACAACACTTTCTACGAAAACCTTATATGCCCCCTGGGCATAACTTATAACCCTTGCCGTGATGGCTTTGGGGGCGTTGTCTTCCTCAAAGTCCTAATTTTCAGAACTTTCAACTACGTTGAACAAAATGTGTAGCTCAAAATTTTGATTGGATGTGTTTGGGAAAAAAAAGGGCGTGAGAGGGGGGTTAGTTGCCCTCCAATCACTTTTGACTATTAAAAAGGGCACTAGCCCTTTGAATTTCCAATCGAATGAGAGTAGTAAGCATGTACGCAACGTAACGCTTACAAGCCTGAGGCATGGATATGTGTCCAGTTTCAACGATACATGGCTTACCACGGTCATTCATCTATTGATACATACGGTACATGCCTTACCAGACTGGTTTCTGAGGCAACACCTATTTTTTGGGCTTTCAAAGCTAACTCAATTTCCGAAAAAAGGAATAGCATTTGCATAACTGCAATGAATGATCTTAATTGATGATTGAATAATAGGGGTGAAACAGATTTCGACAAAATTTTTAAAGGGATTGTATGAAGGTGGTAAAAAAGGGTTAAACTGCATTCCAGTCAAGGTAAGCCCGAAGGGGTTGCTAACTCAGAATAACATCGTTGGCATCAATGTATGGAAACGATTAACGATGACAAGATGACCTTGTGACATGACCTAGCTTTACTTCTCGGATGTGTTCTGTATCGATAAAATAAAAGTTCAAAATAGGGATAAAATCCTTTTTGAAAGACAGTGTATAGAAAATTCACAAAAAATACCAGATATTTCGGTCACATACAGTGACCGTCATCAGTAGTAAAAATAAACTAAAACAATTTAAAACAAAAGTTTATATACGAAATCAAATAAGATTACATATTGTTTAAATCTCTAATTCTTTTCAAAGCAAAGGCGGAAACTAGCCTCTTTGACCTTCTTGGATTCGGTTCATTAGAGTTCAATGATATAACATTTGGACAAAGGTAAACTGCATTGGGTGAATTGAATTTTACTCTGTCAGATTTTAATAAAATATCATAGATAGAGTTCAGCCCAAATTCACCTGTATCTCGATTCAAAGCAATGTTCTTGAATAAGATTTTCTTTATTTCATGAGTTTCACGAAAATTTTGCTTTAAACCCCGATCCCTAGAAATCAAAGAGACATTCTCGAACTAAATAAAACGGTCTGGAACATTGAAAATATGTTTTGAAAGGGCCGAAGTAAAATCTTCGGACTTAGAATCTTGCTTTAAAGCCGAAGAAATAGAATCTTTATGTAGCAATAATCTCATTTCCAAACTCTGGTTAGTACGTCCCACATATGAGCTTCCGCAAGTACATGAAATCTGATAAACCCCACTTTGTTGCCCCAATGAAATAAAATCCTTCCCAGAATTTAAAAAACTACCCAAAGTATTATTACTTATTAAATCTACCCTTAGACCATTGCTTTGTAAAATTCTTTTAAGTTTTTCACTTAGCCCGGGTACATATGGTAAGGAACAAAAAACATCCTTCTCCCGAGTTGTCTCCAAGACTTCCTTAGAAATCTCTAGAAACCTTTTTCTTCTCTTTGAAAAAGTCTGGTTAATTAACCACTCTGGATACATGTTGCTTATTAGTATTTTCCTTAGAAAAGACAACTCCCCCTCAAAAAATTTTGTGAGAGCAACTACTAAAGATCCGGTCAGTTAAATAAATGATCAAACCAATTTTTACTTGGCGAGCGTGACCGGAACTATAAGACAAAAATCTATTGTTATTTGTCGGTTTTCTGTAAGTTTTAAAATCCAGAATATTTTGATTTTTCAAAAGAAGAACATCAAGAAAAGTAAGTTTCCCATTCTCTTCCAATTCCACAGTAAACTTTAAATCCCCCCCAAAACAATTAAGATGTTGCAAAAATCCTTTTAATTCCTCCTCCCCATAATCCCATACTGAAATAATGTCATCCATATACCGGCCCTAGAAAATGTGTTTTAAAAAATAGGAATCTAACGCAATTGTTTCAATATTTTCCACAAAAATATTAGCTAACAAAGGGGATAAAGGGGCCCCCATAGGTAAACTATTTATTTTGTTCAAAATACTCCCCTCTGAATTAAACAAAATAAGAGAACTTATTGCACAACCTTACTAAATACATAATTACAGAAACTTCCAAATCTGTTTTGCCACTAATCAAATTCAAATTTCTAACAGTCTTCCTTCTAGAAGAGTTTCGGCTGCTTCTAAATCAATATTTGTGTACATTGATACAATGTCGAAGCTTGAAAACAAAGAACTCGAAAAAATTTCTACTTTTTTCAGTTTTTCAACCAAATTCGAAGAATTCTTAATATGCGAAATTTGGGTAGACAAAAGTGGTTTACAGGTTGACACTAACCACTTGCTCAAAACACTTGTTGGTGACCTTGTACTTGACAAAATTGGTCCTAGTGGTAGGTTAGGCTTATGAATTCTGGGAAGTCCATATAATTTAGGGCACAAGGAACTGCGTGGCAGGCATTTGTAATAAAGTTGAGGTTTAATTTTCCTTCATCCTTTAAACACTTTAATTCGTTCTAAAACTTATTTGTAAAAGAGTCTGTTGGATTATACGATAGCTTTTTGTATGTTTTTTCATCATTTAGTAAACTTCTTAATTTTGACTCGTAGTCCTCAGTATTCATGACAACTAAAGTGTTACTCTTATCTGCTTTTGTAATGGTAATTGAACCATCCCTTTTCAAGTTTTTTAGAATTTTTATGTCTTTGATGGTCGTACTAGGAACTTCCGGTTTCAATACAAAATTAGAAAGGGTTTTTACGGTAGAAGCTCTTACTAAGCTAATATCTTTTATTAGATTTGTGTTTTTATGCAAAGATTTTTCTATTGAAGAGATAATGTCTTTGCACGGGGACTTTATCCTGTTTAAAACAAAATTTAGGACCCTTTTCAAGCACTGATTGTTCTTGTATCGTTGAAGTTCTTGATGAAAAATTAACCACACCTGGTCCAAGAATTGACGAAGGTATAAACGCATTATTTGTTGATAATTTCGAAAACTTTTTTAGCAATCTTTCTCTGGAAAGACGAAAAGCATGATTGAAGTGATTTTTTCCTGTTTGTTGAATAAAACAAAAGTCACTTACACTAACCTTTTTTGATATAAGATTTTCCAGGGAAAGTTTAGGTCTCACTATTAAAGCTCTTTTTCAAATTTTATCCTTAATAAAGTGATTTAAAGTCTTGAAATGTAAGCCTCGTTTAAACTTTTCTTCCTTGAAAGTGCCCAAATGTAAATTGAATTTTAGTGAAGGTGGCACAATTCTCATCTTCTTACATTGTAGAAGAAAATCCTGTTGGTTGATAACATTTGCCTGATTTTCCTGAGTGTTTATATATTTATACACATTTTTGGTCAAATCATCCCCATAAATATGACGTAGATGATTTCGGAGACCACACTGCCTTTCCATGACGATAAAATAAAAGTTCAAAATAGGGATAACATCCTTTTTAATAGACAGTTTTTAATCAGACTTTTTCAAAGAGAAGAAAAAGGTTTCTAAAGATTTCTAAGGAAGTCTTGGAGACAACTCGGGAGAAGGATGTTTTTTGCTCCTTACCATATGTACCCGGGCTAAGTGAAAAACTTAAAAGAATTTTACAAAGCAATGGTCTAAGGGTAGGTTTAAAGAGTAATAATACTTTGGGAAGTTTTCTAAATTCTGGGAAGGATCTAATTTCATTGGGTCAACAAAGTGGGGTTTATCATATCCCATGTACTTGTGGAAGCTCATATGGGGGACGTACTAACCAGAGTTTTACAACATAAAGATTCTATTTCTTCGGCTTTAAAGCAAGATTCTAAGTCTGAAGATTTTACTTCAGCCCTTTCAGAACATATTTTCAATTTTACAGACCATTTTATTTTGTTCAAGAATGTCTCTTTGATTTCTAGGGATCGGGGTTTAAAGCAAAATTTTCGTGAAACTCATGAAATAAAGAAAATCTTATACAAGAATATTGCTTTGAATCGGGATACAGGTGAATTAGGGCTGAACTCTATCTATGATAATTTATTAAAATCTGACAGAGTAAAGTTCAATTCACCCAATGTAGTTGACCTTTGTCCAAATGTTATATCATTGAATGCTAATGAACCAAATCCAAGAAGGTCAAAGAGGCTAGCTTCCGCCTTTGCTTTGAAAAGAATTAGAGATTTAAACAATATGTAGTTTTATTTGATTTCGTATATAAACTTTTGTTTTAAATTGTTTTAGTTTAATTTTATTATTGATGACGGTCACTGTATATGTGACCAAAATATCTGGCATTTTTTGTGAATTTTCTATACAATGTGTATCAAAAAGGATTTTATCCCCATTTTGAAATTTTATTTTATCGTCATGGAAAGGCAGTGTGGTCTCCGAAATTATCTACGCCGTGTTCTGTATAATACACAATTACCATTTGAACAGTGTTGCCAATATAGAATATGCTCTAACATTGTATTATACTAAAAAGTTGATACTAATAGAAATGTAGATGCCAAGGAAAGAATTTTAATAATGAAATTCAGAACAATCTTCAGAAATCCTTAGAAATCAAGTAGTGTGATGATTATAGGTTTGAAGCATCAAGCATCAATGACCATAACCATCAAGGACCTCAACCTCCAAAGGTTTCCTACCCCCAACCTCCAAGGGCCCCCCTCTCTCTAACTTTTTGAGCCCCTCCCCCCATTTTTTTATACTTTTTTTAAAGTTTTTTTTAACTTTTTTTTCATTATTATTTTTTTAACATGGTATTTTTCAATTTTTAATTACATTTCTTAGAGTGACATGAAACACACTTAAAACATAAGAAATAACATTTAATATTTTCCAAATTCAAAATGAGAATGATATAGAAATGTTAGTCGTGACTTTTACTATTAGAAAAATAATGTTTGTAGTATCCCTTTTTTTTGACTGATTTTTTTTGGACTGAAATTATTCAACTTTTTTTTGTACGTATCTTAAAATGACATGATATATGCTTGCGGCTCTACCAATTGTACTCTATGCTTTCTCATAGACACGACGCGACTTTCCCACTGGTACTCAGTGACGGGTTATCGACACTATTTAGTTTATTGCATGTATTTAATCAGTATTTTGTATGCAGTGGAAGAATAAACACATAATTCATATCTTTTAAGAAGTGAAGATAAAGCATTTTTGGATATTGCGTTCACATGATACTGTTATTGTAGCATTGACTGCTGACAAGGAGAAGTATTTGAACTATGAAACACTACAAGTGGTAGCACTATCGGAAACGTATGCGTGCATTGTCATGACAGTAAGGAATTAAATTTCTTTTGAGTACCAAAAAAACTTAACTCTTATGATGGTGGATATGCGAGATTGAGATCTCCGAAGATGATTGCACTCAAAGAGAATGCCAACATAAGAATAAAAGATGAAGAGGGGCATCTTCTTGCTAGTGCTTGTGGTAACATGTTACCCAGTGTTAAACCCTATCGTCAGCTTTCGGGTATTAGCATTCAAATGAAAGCAAAGAGGAAAAGAAAGGCCTACTCTTCTACTAATATCATAAAGCATATCTTGTCTACGTGCCAAAACTGTTGCCTGTGTAAAAATAATGTTCTAATAGACAGTGAAATTGCGGGAAAAATAAAAGCGGCATTGGTAGAAAATATCTCTAAGGAATAAACAGATGAATTGATGAAAAACAAAACACAAGTGAACATTATTACTAGCATTGATCAAACACTCAATGAACCAAATAATACCAAAGACGAAACACATATTGAACCTGTCGGTGACACACCAGTAAAAATTGTGTATGACTCAAAATGGAATAATGATTATTCTACTGATTACGAACTAAGAGAAGACAATAGGTACAATATCAAGACAGAACATGGTGAACTATTTTATGGAACAGATTCAAAATGTCCAAAGTTGTTCATTGATATTAATAATGTATAATAATATATTTTTTGTATTAATATTCTACATGACATTATTTCATTAAAAATATACTATGCATTACATTGTTATGTGTTCATTATTCTTAGAGTATGCTAGCATATCAAACGTTTAGAATGTCTATTAAAACATTGGAGATGCAAGAAAAGGAATTTGCATACATCATATGTCGGATAGATAGGTTAACATGGAGAAAATCTAAGTATCAGAATGAATAAATTCTTTATCAACACCTCTTGTCGATTAGACCAGGATAAAATTGATAAAAATCTAAGTATCAGAGCGAATAGATTCTTTATCAGCATCCATTGTTGGATATCTCGGTTAACATTATCTAAACCTTAGTGTCAGAGCGAAGAGATTCAATATCAACATCTATTGTCAGATACATGGGATAACATTGACAAAATCTAAGTATCAGAGTGAATAAATTTTTTCTATCAACATCTTTGTCAGATACATGGGATAAAATTGACTAAATCTAAGTATCAGATTGAATAAATTCTTTATCAACATCCTTTGTCGGATACGTCGGATAACATTGTCAAAATATACGCATTAGAGTGAATAAATTCTTTATTAACTTCCTTTTGTCTGATACATCAAATAACATTCACAAAATCTAAGTATCAGAGTGAGTAAATTCCTTATCATCGTCCTTTGTCAGATATGCCTGATAAAATTGAGAAAATCTAAGTATCAGAGTGAATATATTCTTTATCAATGTCTTCTGACAGATACGTTTGATAACACTGACCAAATCTAAGTATCATAGTGAATAAATTCTTTATCAACTTCTTTTGTCGGATACACCAGATAACATTCACGAAATCTAAGCATCAGAGTGAGTGAATTCCTTATCATCGTCATTTGTCAGATATGCCTGATAAAATTAAGAAAATCTAAGAATCAAAGTGAATACATTCTTTAGCAATGTCTTTTGACAGATACTTTTGATACCACTGATAAAATTTAAGTATCAGAGTGAACAAATTCTTTATTAACATTTTTTATTGATGTCATTTATCGGATACGTCGGATAAAATTGGTAAAATGTATGTATTAGGATGAATAAATTCTTCATCAACATCTTTTGTCGGACAGCTCGGGATAAAATTGATAAAATCCAAGTATCAGAGTGAACAAATTCTTTATTAACATTCTTTATCGATATCATTTGTTGGATACCTCAGATAACATTGACAAAATCTATGTATTAGAATGAATATAATTCTTTATCAACATCCTTTGTCGAATAGTTCGGGATAAAATTGATAAAATCGAACTATCAGAGCGAATAAATTCTTTATCAACATCATTTGCCGGAAATATCAGTTAACATTATCAAAAACTAAGTGTCAGACTGATTAAATTCTGTATCAACATCTATTGTCAGATAGATGGGATAACATCGACAAAATTTAAGTATCAGAGTGAATAAATATTTTCTATCAGCATCTTTATTGGATACAACAGATAAAATTGAGAAAATCTAAGCATCAGAATAAATACATTCTTTATCAATATCATTTGACAGATACGTTTGATAGTGTCAGAGTGAATAAATTCTATATCCTCGTCTTTTGTCAGATATGATTGATAAAATTTAGAAAATCTAAGCATCAGAGTGAATAAATTCTTTATAAGTGTCTTTTGACAGAAACGTTTGATAACACTGACCAAATCTAAGTATCATAGTGAATAAATTCTTTATCAACTTCTTTTGTTGGATACATCAGATAACATTCTCCAAATCTAAGTATCAGAATGAATAGATTCTTTATCAACATCCTTTGTCAGATATGCTTGATGAAATTGAGAAAATCTGAGTATCAGAGTGAATAAATTCTTTATCAATGTCTTTTGACAGATACGTTTGATAACACTGACAAAATTTAAGTATCAAATCGAACAAATTGTTTATTAACATTCTAACATTCTTTGTCGATATCATATTTTGGATACTTCGGATAATATTGACAAAATCTTTGTATTAGAATGAATAAATTCTTTATCATCATCCGTTGAATAAATTTTTTCTATCAGCATGTTTATCGGATACAACGGATAAAATTGAGAAAATCTAAGCATAAGAATAAAATCTTTATCAATATCATTTGGCAGATACGTTTGATGGTATCAGAGTGAATAAATTATATAGTCTCGTCTTTTGTCAGATATGATTGATAAAATTGAGAAATTCTAAGCATCAGAGTGAATAAATTCTTATCAATGTTTTTTGACAGATACGTTTGATAACACTAACCAAATCTAAGTATCATAGTGAATAAATTCTTTATCAACTTCTTTTATTGGACACATCAGATAAGATTCACAATATCTAAGTATCAGAGTGAATAAATTCTTTATCAACATCCTTTGTCAGATGTGTTTGATGAAATCGAGAAAATCTAAGTATCAGAGTGAATAAATTCTTTATCAATGTCTGTTGACGGATACGTTTGATAACACTGACAAAATCTAAGTATAAAATAGAACAAATTCTTTATTAACATTCTTTATCGATATCATTTGTCGGATACGTCGGATAAGACTGACAAAATCTATGCATTAGAATGAATAAATTCTTTATCATCATCCGTTGTCGGATATGTCACTATGAAAAAATTGTAAGTAAGTAACAAACTCTTTCTTGAATTCACCTCTTGGATACACAATACAGAAATTTCATCCAAGAAATTATGAAAAAATTGTAATTTCCACGCCTCATTTGCATGCAAGAGATACCGAGAGTTTTATAACTCAGCCCTCCAATGAATTCTACGGGTTTTATGACTCCTGCTCACAAAGAATTCAGATGATCTTAGAACTCATCCCCCTAGCCATAAGCTTATTTAACCTTGAGCAAAGGTATAAAAGTTTGATGAACTACTTCTCTATTTAAATACTACATTAATAGCTTCCAGGATGATAGGACTGTATGACACAGAATTTATCGGCTTGAAAAAATTATCTTTTGGTGTTATATTTGAATGCGCATTTTTATTTCTGTCTATGGAACTCGAAGAAATTGACTGTTATCATTGGATAGTTAACTATAATATGTTTGAGTATGATAAAAGCTTGTGGAGTTCTACATTACGCCGTATAAAACAGACGGGGATTCTACGATAGAGTGAATACACCACATAATAAATGTGGCCAGGAACTGAGAAGTGTTCAGGAAGAAGTAAGTGAAATTTGCAGCTTTTTCTGGGTTGAATCACTCTACGTAAAGGGTAATGTACCTAAAGGTAATGTTTGAATTCAAAAGTGTGACCCTTGGATTCCACTTTTCAATCTAAAAGAATTTAAGTGTCCTAAATTTGAAGGGATTTATCACCGTCCTGAAGACGAGGTTAGGTTCTTCGCGCAGTGGATACCTAAGGACATACCTCATCGCGATAAGTGCATAAGACACGGTAAAAACTATTCTATATCATGGGATCCTCGTTTCTGGATGTTTAACAGTGAAGTTTAAGTATTATTTTTGTGTAAATATGTTTTTTTTGAAAAATGTTTTAATATGTTTAAGCAATAAATATCTTTAAGCTTAACCCGTCTTTATTCTTTAGAATACTTCTATTCATTTATTAAAATATGAAGAAATTGTAAGTAAGTAACAATCTCTTTCTTGAATTTACCTCTTGGACACACAATACGGAAATTTCATTCAAGAAATCATGAAAAAATTATAAGTAAATAACAAACTCTTTATTGAATTCAACTATTGGATACACAATACCGAAATTTCATTCAACAAACTATGAAAAAAATATAAGTAAGTAACAAACACTTTTTTGAAGTCACCTCTTGGATACACGATGCAGAAATTTCATTCAAGAAATTTTGAAAAAATGGTAAGTAAGTAACAAACTCTTTCTCGAATTCACCTCTTAGATCCACAATACAGAAATTTTATTCGTGAAATTATGAAAAATTCCAATTAAGTAACAAACTCTTTTTGAATTCACCTCTTTAATACACAATACAGAAATTTCATTCAAGAAACTATGAAAAAATTGTAAGTAAGAAATAAACTCTTTCTTGAATTCACCTCTGGTATAAACAATACAGAAATTTCATTCATTAAATTATGAAAACATTGTATGTAAGCAACAAACTGATTCTTGAATTCACCTCTTGGGTATACAAAACAGACATTTCATTTAAGAAATTATGAAAAAATTGTAAGTAAGTTACAAACTCTTTTCTTATCAACATCCTTTGTCAGATACATCGGATAAAATTGACAAAATCTAAGTATCAGAGTGAATAAATTCGTTATTAACGTCTTTATCGGATACATCTGATAACATTCATAAAATCTAAGTTCTATTAATTTTAAATTTATGCATCGTTGCGTTGAAGTAAGGTTAGACTGGTTATAGATGGCAGCACACCCGCTCAGACACACATTAATAGTGAGAGATTTAATGCAAAAAGTTAGGTTAATTTAGGTTCACTTAGAGTGGCGCCCTCAGATACACCTTCATAGTGAGAGAGACATGCAAAAAGTTAGGTTAATTTAGGTTCACTTAGAGTGGCGCACCAAGAGGTGAATTCAAAAAGAGGTTGTTACTTACTTAGAATTTTTTAATAATTTCATGAATTAAATTTCTGTATTGTTTATCCAAGAGGTGAATTCGAGAAAGAGTTTGTTACTTACTTACAATTTTTTCATAATTTAATGAATGAAATTTGTGTATTGTGCATCCAAGAGGTGAATTCAAGACAGAGTTTGTTACTTACTTACAATTTTTTCATAATTTCTTGAATTGGGATGTCTATATTGTGTATCCAAGAGGTGAATTCAAGAAAGAGTTTTTTACTTACTTACAATGTTTTCATAATTTATTGAATGAAATTTCTCCAAGAGGTGAAATCAATAAAGAGTTTGTCGCTTACTTACAATTTCTCATAATTTCTTGAATGAAATCTCCGTATTGTGTATCCAAGAGGTGAATTCAAGAATGAGATCCTTACTTACTTACAATTTTGTCATAAATTCTCGAATGAAATTCCTGCATCGTGTATCCAAGAGGTGACTTCAAGAAAGAGTTTGTTACTTAATTATAATGTTTTCCTAATTTCTTGAACGAAATTTCCGTATTGTGTATCCAAGAGGTGAATTCAATAAAGAGTTCACCAATTGGATACAAAATACGGAAATTTCATTCAAGAAACTACGAAAAAATTATAAGTAAGTAACAAACTCTTTCTTGAAGTCACCTCTTGGATACACGATGCAGAAATTTTATTCAAGAAATTATGAAAAAAATGATAAGTAAGCAACAAACTCTTTCTAGAATTCACCTCTTGGATACACAATACAAAAATTTTATTCGTGAAATTATGAAAAATTGTAAGTAAGTAACAAACTCTTTTTGAATTCACCTCTTTAATACACAATACAGAAATTTAATTCAAGAAACTGTGAAAAAATTGTAAGTAAGAAACAAACTCTTTTTTGAATTGGCCTCTTGGATAACCAATACAGAAATTTCATTCAATAAATTATGAAAACATTGTAGGTAAGTAACAAACTGCTTCTTGAATTCACCTCTTGGAAATACAAAACAGACCTTTCATTTAAGGAATTATGAAAAAATTGTAAGTAAGTTACAAACTCTTTTTTTTATCAACATCCTTTGTCAGAAACATCGGATAAAATTGACAAAATCTAAGTATCAGAGTGAATAAATTCATTATTAACGTCTTTATCGGATACATCTGATAACATTCGTAAAATCTAAGTTCTATTAATTTGTTACTTACTTACAATTTTTTCATAATTTCATGATTGAAATTTCTCTATTGTGCATCCAAGAGGTAATTCAAGAAAGAGTTGTTACCTACTTACCATTTTTTCATAATTTCTTGAATGAGATGTCTATATTGTGTATCCAAGAGGTGAGTTCAAGAAAGAGTTTGTTACTTACTTACAATGTCTTCATTATTTATTGAATGAAATTTCTCCAACAGGTGAAATCAATAAAGAGTTTGTCGCTTACTTACAATTTTTCATAATTTCTTCAATGAAATCTCCGTATTGTGTATCCAAAGGGTGAATTCAAGAAACAGATTGGTACTTACTTACAAGTTTTTCATAAATTCTTGAATGAAATTTCTGCATCGTGTAGCCAAGAGTTGACTTCAAGAAAGAGTTTGTTACTTATTTAAAATTTTTTCCTAATTTCTTGATTGAAATTTCCGTATTGTGTATCCAAGAGGTGAATTCAACAAAGAGTTCATCTATTGGATACACAATACAAAAATTTCATTCAAGAAACTATGAAAAAATTTTCATTCAAGAAACTTATAATTTTTTCCTAATTTCTTGAATGAAATTTCCGTATTGTGTATCCAAGAGGTGAATTCAATAAAGAGTTCACCTATTGGATACACAATACGGAAATTCAATAAAGAGTTTGTTATTTACTTACAATTTTTCATGATTTCATGAATGAAATCTCCGTATTGTGTATCCGAGAGGTGAAACCTAACTTTTTGCATGTCTCTCTCGCTATGACTGTGTGTCTGAGGGTGCCACTCTAAGTGAACCTAAATTGACCTAAATTTTTTCATGTCTCTCTAACTATGACTATGTGTCTGAGCAGGTGTGCTGCCATCTAAAACCAGTATAACCTAAATTCAACGCAACGATGCATAAAGTCAAAATTAATAGAACTTAGATTTTATGAATGTTATCTGATGTATCCGATAAAGACGTTGATAACGAATTTATTCACTCTGATACTTAGATTTTGTCAATTTTATCCGATACATCTGACAAAGGATGTTGATAAAAAAGAAAGAGTTTGTTACTTACTTACAATGTTTTCATAATTTATTGAATGAAATTTCTCCAAGAGGTGAAGTCAATAAAAAGTTTGTTACTTACTTACAATTTTTTCATAATTTCTTGAATGAAATTTCCGTATTGTGTATCCAAGAGGTGAATTCAAGAAAGAAATTGTTACTTACTTACAATTTGTTCCCAATTTCTTGAATGAAATTTCTGCATCGTGTAACCAAGATGTGACTTCAAGAAAGAGTTTGTTACTTACTGTTAATTTTTTCGTAATTTTGGAATGAAATTTCCGTATTGTGTATCCAAAAGGTTAATTCAATAAAGAGTTTGTTACTTACTTACAATTTTTTCATGATTTCTTGAATGAAATTTCTGCATAGTGTATCCAAGATGTGTAATCAAGAAAGATATTGTTACTTACTTACAATTTCCGCATAATTTTATGAACGAATAGTACTATTCTAAAGAATAAAGACGGGTTAAGGTTAAAGATATTTATTGCTTAAATATATTAAAATATTTTTAAAAAACACCTATCTACATAAAAATAGTACTTAAAGTTCACTGTTAAACATCCAGAAACGAGGATCCCATGATATAGAATAGGTTTACCGTGTTATACCTTTGCTTAAGGTTAAATGGACATATGGCTAGGGGGATGAGTCTAAAACCATCTGAATTCATTGCGGGGAGGAGTCATAAAACCCGTTGAATTCATTGGAGGGAGGAGTCATAAAACTCTCTGTATCTATTGCATGCAAACGAAGCGTGGAAATTACAAGTATTTCATAATTTCTTGAATGAAATTTCTGCATTGTGTATCCAAGAGGTGAATTCAAGAAAGAGTTTGTTACTTACTTACAATTTTTTTATAATGACATATCCGACAACGGATGATGATAAAGAATTTATTCATTCTAATACATAGATTTTGTCAATGTTATCCGACGTATCCGACAAATGATATCGATAAAGAATGTTAGTATGTTAATAAAGAATTTGTTCAAATTGATACTTAAATTTTGTCAGTGTTATCAAACGTGTATGTCAAAAGACATTGATAAAAAATTTATTCACTCTGGTACTCAGATATTCTCAATTTCATGAAGCATATCTGACAAAGTATGTTGATAAAGAACTTATTCATTCTGATACTTAGATTTTGTGAATGTTATTTGATATATCCAACAAAAGAAGTTGATAAAGAATTTATTCACTATGATACTTAGATTTGGTCAGTGTTATCAAACGTTTCTGTCAAAAGTCATTTATAAAAAATTTACTCACTCTGATGCTTAGATTTTCTAAATTTTATCAATCATATCTGACAAAAGACGAGGATATAGAATTTACTCACTCTGATACTATCAAACGTATCTGTCAAATGCTATTGATAAAGAATGTATTTATTCTGATGCTTAAATTTTCTCAATTTTATCTGTTGTATCCGATAAAGATGCTGATAGAAAATATTTATTTACTCTGATACTTAAATTTTGTCAATGGTATCCTATGTATCTGACAATAAATGTTGATACATAATTTAATCAGTCTGACACTTCGGTTTTGATAATGTTAACTGACATTTCCGGCAAAAGATGTTGATAAAGAATCTACTCACTCTGATAGTTAGATTTTATTAATTTTATCCCGAGCTATCCGACAAAGGATGTTGATAAATAATTTATTCATTCTAAGACATAGATTTTGTCAATGTTATCTGACATATCCGACAAATGATATCGATAAAGAATGTTAATAAAGAATTTTTTCACTCTGATACTTAGATTTTATCAATTTTATCCCGAGCTATCCGACAAAAGTTGTTGATAAAGAATTTGTTCTTTCTAATAAATAAATTTCACCTTTTTATCCGACGTATCCGATAAATGATATCGATAAAGAATGTTAATAAAGTATTTGTTTCTCTGATGCTTAAATTTTATCAGTGTTATCAAAAGTATCTGTCAAAAGACATAGATAAAGAATGTATTCGCTCTGATACTTAGATTTTCTCAATTCTATCAGGCATATCTGACAATAGACGATGATAAGGAATTTACTCACTCTGATACTTAGATTTCTTGAATGTTATCTGATGCATCCGACAAAAGGAAGTTGATAAAGAATTTATTCACTCTATTACATAGATTTTGACAATGTTATCCAACGTATCCGACAAGGGATGTTGATAAAGAATTTATTAAATCTGATACTTAGATTTAGTCAGTTTTATCCGATGTATCTGACAAAGATGTTGATAGAAAAAATGTATTCACTCTGATACTTAGATTTTGTCAATGTTATCCCATGTATCTGACAATAGATTTTGATACAGGATTTCTTTGCTCTGACACTTAGGTTTTGATAATGTTAACCGAGATATCTGGCAATGGATGCTTATATTCGCTCTGATACTTAGATTTTTATCAATTTTTTCCTGACCTAATCGACAAAAGGTGTTGATAAAGAATTTATTCACTCTGATACTTAGATTTCCTCCATGTTAGCCTATCTATCCGACATATGATGTATGCAAATTCCTTTTCTTACATCTCCAATGTTTTAATAGACATTCTAAAAGTTTGATATGCTACCATACTCTAAAAATAATGAACACATAACAATGTATTGCATAATATATTTTTATTGAAAAAATGTCATGGAGAATATTAATACAAAAATATATTATTATACATTATTAGTATCAATGAACAACATTAGACGTTTTGAATCTGTTCCATAAAATAGTTCACCAAGTTCTCTCTTGATATTGTACCGATTGTCTTCTCTTAGTTCGTAATCAGTAGAATAATCATTATTCCATTTTGAGTCAAACACAATTTTTACTGGTGTGTCATCGAAAGGTTCAAAATGCGCTTCGTCTTTGGTATTATTTGGTTCATTGAGTGTTTGATCAATGCTAGTAATAACATTCATTTGTGCTTTGTTTTTCTTCGATTCATATTTATATTCCTTAGTGAAAGATTCTACCAATGCCCTTTTTATTTTTCGGCAATTTCACTGTCTATTAGAGCATTATTTTTACACATGTAACAGTTTCGGCACGTAGACAAGATATGCTTTATGATATAAGTAGAAGAGTAGGCCTCTCTTCTCCTCTTTGCTTTCATTTGAATGCTAATACCCGAATGCTGACGATAGGGTTTAACACTGGGTAACATGTTACCACAAGCCAGTAAGAAGATGCTCCTCTTTATCAACTATTATTTTTACGTTGGCATTCTCTTTGAGTGCAATCATCTCCGGAGATCTCAATCTGGCATTATCCACTATCATAAGAGTTGAATTTTTTGGTACTCCAAAGAAATTCAATTTTTTACTGTCATGACAATGCACGCATACGTTTCTGATATTCCTACCACTTGTTCTTGTTTCATAGTACAAATACTTCTCCTTGTCAGCATTCAGTGCTACAATAACAATATCATGTGAACATACTTCCCTAAAATGCTTCATCTTCACTTTTTAAAACATATGAAATAGGTGCTTATCCTTCCCCTGCGTAAAAAAAACTGATCTAATACATGGAATAGACTAGATAGTGTTGATAGCCCGTCATAGAGTAGCAGTGGGAAAGCCGCGTCGTGTCTATGAGCAAGCATAGAGTACGATTGGTAGAGCCGCAGGCATATTTCATGTCATTTTAAGATACGTAAAAAAAAGTTGAATAATTTCAGTCCAAAAAATTCAGTCCAAACAAAGTGCTAATACAAACATTATGTTTCTAATAGTTAAAGTCACGACTAACATTTCTATATCATTCTAATTTTGAATTTGGAAAATATTAAATGTGATTTCTTATGTTTTAAGTATGTTTCATGTCACTCTAAGACATGTTAAAAAAGTTCAAAATACCATGTTAAAAAAACATTGATAAAAAAAGTTAAAAAAACTTCAAAAAAAGTATATAAAATGGGAGGAGGGGCCCAAAAAGTTGGAGGGAGGGGGCCCCTTGGAGGTTGGGGGTAGGGGTCCTTTAGAGGTTGAGGTCCTTGATGGTTAGGGTCATTGATGCTTACGATCCTTGATGCTTCAAACGTATAATCATCCCACTGCTTGATTTCTAAGGATTTCTAAAGATTATTCTGAATTTCTTTATTAAAATTCTTTTATTGGCATCTACATTTCTATTAGTATCAACTTTTTAGTATACTACAATGTTAGAGCATATTTTATATTGACAACACTGTTCAAATGGTACTTGTGCATTATACGGACCACATCGGAGAAGTAAAGCTAGGTCATGTCACAAGGTCATCTTGTCATTGGTAATCGTTTCCGTAGATTGATGCAAACGATATTATTCTGAATTAGCAATCCATTCGGGCTTACCTTGACTGGTATGCAGTTTAACCCTTTTTTACTACCTTCATGCAATCCATTTAAAAATGCTGTCGAGCTCTGTTTTATCCCTATTATTCAATCATCAATTAAGATCATTCATTACAGTTGTACAAATGCTATACCTTTTTTCGCAAATTGAGTTAGCTTTTATGCAAAATGGTACAACTTTCAAGTTGAAACAATTATGACTATACCAAACCTGTTTCGCGAATTGAGTTAGCTTTAACGCAAAATGATATATCTTTCAAGTTGAAACAATTATGACTCTATCATACTATCATTCTGTAATTACCCATGATGTATTTTTAACCAATGGAATACCATTTTCGCGAATTTAGTTAGCTTTTACGTCAAATGCTATAACTTTCAAGTTGAAACAATTATGACTATCATACCATCGTTCTGTAATTACCCATGATGCATTCTTAACCAAACCCGATGAGATGCCTTTAAGCTAGAGGTTATCAATCTCTTTGACAGGTTTTGGCTCAGAAAGATGTCTGACTTGCCTCTATCGCTAGTGGAAACATTATTTTATAGTAAAAATTACGCATGTTTGTCTCGTATCTATAATTGTCTTATGGAGTACCGTTAGTTGAAATATCTCTGATTGGCCCAGAAAATAGGTGTTGCCTCAAAAACCAGTCTGGTAAGGCGTGTACCGTGTGTATCAATAGATGAATGACCGTGAAAAGCCATGTATCGTTGAAACTGGACGCATATCCAAGCCTCAGGCTTGTAGGCGTCGCGTTGCGCACATGCTTACTACTAATGAGCTCTTTTTTAAGTTTCTGCGACAAAGCTTTCTATACATATCTTATGTGCCCCCAGGGCATAATTTACGATCCTTGCCCTGAGGGATATGGGGGAATGTCCTCCTCAAAAACATATTTTCTATCTGGAAATCAACTACAACAATACTTTAAAGAAAGAAATCTGAATATTTCAGCTCTCCGTCCGGGGGCCTTTTTTTAACGAAAACAAACTTTCAGGATCTAGCAAAAAAAAAAAAAAAAAAAAAAAAAAAAAAAAAAAAAAAAAAAAAAAATAAAAAAAAAAAAAAAAAAAAAAAAAAAAAAAAAAAAAAAAAAAAAAAACGATCAAAAAAAATCGACATCTTACAAACAAGAGAATAAAAGAACAAAAAAAAACAAAAAACAAACAAACAAATCAATGAACCTGCGTTTTATACACTTCTAGAACTACCATTATTATAATCACTGATAAGACTAACGAATGTCTATAGTAAACAACAAATAATTGTCCGCTTTACAATCGTATGGACAAATGAGATATTTTAAACAATTCCAGACAGCAATTACTTCTGTTTTTGAAGTGTTTAAACTGTAATCCTTAAAGTTTTTTTTTCGTTGAAAAAGGATACCGGACGTGAAGTAGAAATATTTGGATTTTTATTATTTAAAATTTAGGTTTTTGTGTGTTTGTGTTTTTGTTCCACTTCTTTATTTAAATTAAACTGTTTTTTCTCTCTTAATTTTTTTTTAAGTGAAAAACCTTTTGTTGTCTAAATTTTTTTTTACATTCGGGGAAAAGAGGGCGTGGGGGGTGGCTAGTCACCCTCTGATCACCCTTTACCCTTCAAAAAGGGCGGTAGAACTGCTGACTTCCAATCGAATGAGCCCTCCGAAGTTTGTACGACCACCCCATTTACTTCTAGGGAAAAAAAATAGTGCCTCTGTGCCTCTGAGAAAAAGTAATAATAATTAATAAAACATTGAAGCCTTACGGCCTTCACTATTGTAACGTTGCCTCTGATGGGAGTTTGCATCCTCTAGATNTGCATTGAAACAATCGGAATCAGACTAACCCGCATTCCCGCTAATGCAGAAATAAGTGGGAGGAGCTTTTTGTTCGCATCGAAAACGAAGACCAGAAATGATCTGCGATAAGCTTACTGGTATATTCTGTCTACTATGTCCGAGGGCAACTAGTCCCCCCCCCACACACCCTTTTTTCCTCAAGCTCATCCGATAAAATTTTTATAATAGCCATTTCATTAGAAATAGTTCAGAGGTCAGATAAGAAAATTCTTGTGTCGACGGAACCCGCCAGGGCCCGGAGGCAGGCGTTATGAGTAATGCTCTAGTGGCATATGTAGTTCTTATGGAAGGGATGCTCGCATAAACTTCGGAGAGGGCTCAGTTGATTGGAAATTGAAAGTTCTTGTTCACTTTTTAAGAGTCAAAAGAGATTGGAGGGCAACTAACCCCCGCCCCCCTCCTCTACACCCTAAATGCATCAAATAAAAATTTTGAGATAGACATTTTGTTAAAAATAGTTCAGAGTTCTGGTAACAAAAAACTCCGATGTCGATACAGCCCCACAGGGCCTGGGGGTAAGCGTTGTAAGTTATGCCCTTGGGGCATAAATGGTTTTTATGGAAGGGATGCTCGTATAAAATTCCTAGAGGGCTGATTTAATTGGAAATTGAAAGTTGTAATTCGCTTAAGAGCTAAAGTGCACCTAGCCCCCCCCCCACACTCCATTTATTTTTTCCCAGAGGCACTTCATATAAAAGGGGTCGTCGTATAAACTTCAAAGGGAGCTCATTCGATTGTAAATCGAGAGTTCTAGTGTTTTTTAAGAGTCAAAAGTGATCAGAGGGCAACTGCCCCCCAAGCTCTTTTTCCAGGAATACATCTGATAAAAAAGTTGAGGTAGCCATTTTGTTAAAAAATCTTAAAAGATCATATGACAGAAACTCCTTTACGCATGGTCATTTCGTTAAAAATAGTTCAAAGATCAGATAGGAAAAACTCCTGTGTCAACACAATCCCCCCCAGGGTCAGGGCAGGCGTTGTAAGTATTACTCTGGGGGCATATATGGTTCTTATGGAGGGTATGCTCGTATAAACTTCAGAGAGGGTTCATTTGAATAGAAATTAAAAGTTGTAGTTCATTTTCTCAGAGTAAAAAAAGATCAGAGGGCAACTAACCCCTCCCGCCCTTCACGGCTTTGGGCATATTGGATGTATAAACCCGTTCGATAAAATTTTCAGGTGACCATTTTGTTAAAAATAGTTCAACCATCAGATATTAAAACTCCAGGGTTGAAAGAACCCCCCAGGGCCCAGGGATAGGCGTTGTAAGTTATACTCTGGGGATATATATGGTTTTATAGAAGGGATACTCTTATAAACGTCAGAGAGGGCTCATTTGATTGAAAATAGAAAGTTTTAGTTCACTTTAAAAGAGTCAAAAGAGACCAAAGCTTAATCTAGTCCCCCCACGCCCTTTTCCCCCAAAACCCATCCGATAAAAATTTTGAGATAACAACTTTGTTTAAAATGGTTCAAACATCAGATAATAAAAACTCCGAGCTTGACATAAAACCTATTTTTTCACTTTGATATTGTTACTTTGATATCAGTTTTGATACTTTGATGAATATTTGATTTTTTTTAAGTTTGATTTTAAAATAAGGAATTTTTAAAAACTTGAATTTTTTTTGCAATCAAAAACGAACAAAAATTAATTAAAAAAAAACTTTCCGAAAATAAGTTTTTCAAAGAAAAGTAAAGACCATTTTAAACTTAAGCTCAGCAGATACAAATACCTTTTAAAATTCAAACTCAAAACGACCAGAAATTACTATTAAAGAATAAATGAATCCCAAAACGAACAGAAATTAAATAAACAATCATAGGAAAAACATACAACAAGTAATAATATAAATGAATAAATAGATCTTAAAGCGAGTAATGCTTAGCTTGAATATGAATATCAATCTTAAAACGAAAAAGAATATTTTCCTATTGAAGTATAAATGAAACTTAAAACGAACAGAAATTAAATAAAAAATCAATGCAAACAAACATACAATAGATATTAATATAAATTAATAAATAAATCTTAAAACAAATGAAACTTAAGTTGAATATGTAAATCAAGCTTGAAACGAACAAAAATCACCACTAAGAAGAGTTTGGATATGCCCTCCTTCTCTCACTGTAAAAGTCTAAAACCTACTGCGTCATTGGCGCTTTACTGAAAACTATATGCGTCTTGAACAGTATTGGAAAGTATAAACAACATCAAATTGAATATTTGATGTATAATTATATTAATTGTCGGAAGATCCATCAGTTCAAAAATTTATTTCACTGTAATTGTCTTTTTATTTTCAATACTGTAAGAACTGGAAAAGAAAATATTTATAATAAAATCCGGTTTCAGTTAAGCGCCAATGACGCAGTAAGCTTTTGGTTTTTATTTACAAATAGGAAAGGAGGCAGTATCCAAACACTTGTTTGTAGGGAAACTATATTCGTCTTTAACAACTTTAAAAAGAGCTAATAAATTAAACTGAATATTTGATGTGTAATGATATTAATTGCTGAAAGCTCATCAGTTCAAAATGTTACTATAATTTTAAAGTTTATTTTCAATATTAAGCACAAAAGAAAATATTAGTCATAAAATTGGTTTTCCGTAAAGCGCCAATGACGCAGTAGG
Organism: Artemia sp. Kazakhstan ARC1039; assembly: GCA_029168905.1. Lineage (NCBI taxonomy): Eukaryota > Metazoa > Arthropoda > Branchiopoda > Anostraca > Artemiidae > Artemia > Artemia sp. Kazakhstan ARC1039. The sequence goes on along the minus strand of JAQQPU010000565.1, from coordinate 4,527 downwards.
TTTTAGTCTCTTACAGTGAGAGAAGGAGGTCATACCCAAAATCTTGTTTGTGCTGATTTTTGTTCGTTTCAAGCTTGATTTGCATATTAAATTTAAGTTTCACTCGTTTTAAGATTTATTTATTCATTTACATTAATATCTATTGTAAGTTTGTTTACATTGATTGTTTATTTAATTTCTGTTCGTTTTAAGTTTCATTTATACTTCAATAGGGAAATATTCTTTTTCGTTTTAAGCTTGATATTCATATTCAATCTAACCATTACTCCCTTTAAGATCTATTTATTCATTTATATTATTACTTGTTGTATGTTTTTGCTATGATTGTTTATTTAATTCCTGTTCGTTTTGGGTTTCATTTATTCTTTAATAGTAATTTCTGGTCGTTTTGAATTTGAATTTTAACAGGTATTTGTATCTGCTGAGCTTAAGTTTAAAATGGCCTTTACTTTTCTTTATAAAAATTATTTATTCGGAAAGTTTTTTTTAATTAATAATAATAAAACATTAGTGCCGTTTGGCCTTTACTACAGGCAACGCTATAGCGTTACCTTTGATCGAAAATGATTGTAAGTCTTACCATTCCCACTGTCCTAGAATTGTTTTTTATCTCTGGTTCTTTTTGGCATCTGGAAAGTGATCGCACTTCCATAATTTTTCTTTGATAATACCGCGGGAAGGAGAAGTTTCCACGGGGGAAATCCCCCCGTGAAATAAATAGAGTGACTCGGGCCAATATTCGTTATAATTCTTTGTTGAGAATTTGATGATTGTTGATGCATCAACACAATTTTTTTTTTTTTTGCTGTTGCTGATTCTAAAAATATAAAAGACATTCAGTTTATTCTTCCCCACGAAAAGCTAGGGGGTAGAAAAATAATTTTTTCGAGGAGGGGGGTACACAAAAAAAACAAAAAAAAACAGATTAAAACTATGTTTATATTCATTTTTTTCGTTTTTACGAGTCGGACAAACAATTCTTGGGAAGGGGTGGTTCAACCCCCCCCCCTCCACGGACGCAACCTTGCCTTTTGATAACATGTATGTTCTTGTACTTTTTGAAAGTTTTATCTCAATGCTTATAGAATTACAAGTAGTTGCAATAGAAATAGTGGTTGAAGTCGTAGCAGCAGGAGTAGTAGTAGTTGTTGTTGTTGCAGTAGTAAATGTAGCTGTGATAATAGTATTAGTAGTAGCGTGCAAATATTGCCTTTTGGTCAGATGATCATACATCAATTCTTGAGATAATACATAAGTCAATTCTTGAGAAACGCTCTTTTGACAATGTACATGCACTTAGCATTTTTGATTTAGTCCAAATGTCCCCTCAATATTGTAATTGGAGTAGTGGGATAGTGATAGCAGTAGTTGTGGTGGTAATTTTAGTAGTAGTGATAGTATGCAAATATTGCCTTTTTGATCATCTCCCTTATCATCTCTTAAAAATTCCAAATTATTACACTCGGTCATTTCTGAGTTATGCCCTTTTGACAATCCGTATAAACATAAAGTATTTTGATTTAGTTCAACACTCTATTCTAGATTCTCTGAAAAGAGCACCTGAAAGCCCTTTGTCTTTTTGGAAATAAAATTTCAAAATACTTACCTTTCTCAATAGCATTTACTGTCGGATGTGTTTTGGGGAATTATAGGCTGAGGGGAATGGTTGCCCTCTATTCGCTTTTGATTCCTAAAAAAGACTATAGAACTTCCGACGTCCAATCAAATAAGCCCCATCTGACCCGAAGTTTATACGACCACCCGTTACATAAGAACCATACATGCCAAGAGGATTAACTTACAATACAACCCTTGTCCCTTGGCTCTGGGGTTTGTGTCTACCCTGAGGGCATTGCTATATGCTCTTTGGACTATTGTGAACAAAATGGCTATCTCAATTTTTGATCAGGTGCGTTTGGGGAAAAGAGATGGCAGTTAAAGAGGGGGGTGGCTAGTTAACCTTCATCACTTTTGACTCTTAATAGGGAACTAAGACTATATATTTCCAATCAAATGAGCCTCCTCTAAAGTTCAAAAGACCATTCCTTCCATATAAACTGTATATGCCTCGGGGGTCTAGCTAATAACCCTTGCCCCCCCCCCCCCGACTATTTAAAATACACTAGCCCTTTCAATTTATAATCAAATGAGCCTTTTTTGAAGTTTCTACGACAAGTCCTTCTATACGAAGTGACCTGGTCTCAAAGATAAATAAATAATACTTTTTGCCCACATCGTTCCTTACTTAGTCAGCGCTATTGCTCTGCCTATGACATTTGGACTATTTTTTGAACAAATGGCTATCTCAAAATTTCTATCAGATGAATTTCAGGAAAATACGATGTGAGGGGGTAGATGCCCTTCGATTACTTTGACTCTTAAAAAGGCGCTAGAGCTTTAGATTACCAATCCCATGGCCCCCTCCGAAGGTTATATGAGCACACTTTCTAAAAAATCCTTACAAGCCGCAGGGCATAGCTTACAATCCTTGGGGGGGGGGGGCTGGTTGTCCTCCAATCACTTTCGAATATTAAAAGTACACTAGTCCTTTTAATTTCTAATCGAAAGAGCCCCTTCCGAAGTTTCTACGACAAATCATTCTATACGAAGTTTCCTGGTCTGGAAAATAATAATAATTAAATAGATAAATAATACATTGCGCACACATCACTCGTTACTCAGGCAGTGTTATTTTGCTGCCTATGATTTCTTTTTGTTTTGGGTTTCATTTATTTATTGATGGTGATTTCTGGTAGTTTTACAATTGAAAGATTATTTGGCTTTATTTCTGCTCATTTGTGGTTTAATGGAGCTCTTTAGTTGTTTTTTTTAATACCTTATTTTGTGGAAACATTTTTTTAATTAATCTTTAGTATAAGTGATAGTTAATGACAGTGAACAGAGGAAAGCAGAAAAAAATAATTATTCTAGGGTAAAATTAAAGGCAAATGCTAAAACAAGAGCAATATATAAGAAAATATTAAGGGTATTAAGCTGAAAATTGAAGAAGGGTATTGAGAAAACTGAAGAAGGGTATTAAGTTAAGGAAATGTTTAAATTGATGTTGATAAGGAAACGGAGGGCAATCTTCCCCTATTTTGCAAAGAATGTAAAATATGCAATTGGTCGATTTTGTACACGGTGCATTTGTCATTGGAAAAGGGGGAAGTGTTTAATCCTGGGTGTATCCAAAAAACCTAAAGGCATTGAGATTAAATTCCGGGGAATTTTGAGCTAAATCAACATAAACTATCTGTAACTTATCACAAGAAACTTGTTTTCTGGACCTATTCTTAATATTATCTGAAGATATTTTACTTTGAATCCTTAATTTCATTTTTATATTTTATGTATTAAGCTGCCACATCAAGCTTTGCTCTCCGTTGGCTAAAGTGCAAGTTTTATTATAACTATTGTCAAGCAGTTCATGGTAATGAACGGTAAATAAGGAGTTACTTGTCCTAATAGTAACCGCAACTTTAAACAAAAAAATTAATAACAATAGATACACAGAAAGAATCGGCTTTGGATGCTAAATTGCACCGTCAGATTCAACGTATCAGCGAGTCCTACTCTAGAGCTTTCAAACCTCCATCAAAGGCAACACTATAATGTAGCCAATAGTAAAGGCCATAGGGCTTCAATGTATTATTGTTTTTTTTTTTTTTTTTTCTCAAAAGCACTTCAGTTAGAACGGGTGGTCGTATAAACTTTGGAAGGGGCTCCTTTAGATAAGATAAGATGAGATAAGATTTATTCATAATCAATTAATCCTACAAGAAAATACATTATGCTAATCCCCCAAAGGCTCTTAGGCCTTTAATAGAGGGGGAATACATACCATTTAAATCAAACACTAAATCAATAGAAAAACATTAAAATAGGCCTACATTGAATAATCCAATCAATACATACAATCCAATAACAACACTCCTAATCCCCCTCGAAAAGCTCCATGGCCAGGGATACAAGGGGGAATGAGAGAGAGAGAAAAAAAAGAAAATACAATATATCCAAACAACCATAAAAAAGAAAAAAAAAGAAATCAATCGCCAAACAACATCTAAAATTAAAAAGAGACCATACCTGACGCGTGGGAGTCATAGCGCAGAGAAGACCACCATAAAACAAAACTATACATTCAGGGGACATCAACTCCACGAAAAAAAAAAAAAAAAAACTATTCTGTTTGATTCTTAACTAAATGGTCCTTAAGAATCCTCTTGAAAGTGCCAAACGAGTGGCATTTCTGTACTGAAGAAGGCAGGGAGTTCCAAACCTGATGACAAGCGATGAGGGGATTGAAATCTGACCGCACAGTAGGAGTAGGAGGAATGCAGATATTATGTGACGAACGAAGGTTATATGGAGTTGAATCAGAAATAAACTGAGGAGTTTTTTGAAGAGATTTTGGAAGATTGCCATGAAGCTGATGAAAAACAAAAGAAGCACAAGAAAGAATGTAGATAGACTGTAGATTCAGAAGGGGTCTTGGTGAAGAAGGGTTGGTGTCCATAACCAGACGCC
>JAQQPU010000564.1:74221-91327 GCA_029168905.1 Artemia sp. Kazakhstan ARC1039 | reverse complement strand
TTTATACGAAGAGGAACACCGTTCCCTTTTTAATCATTCTTTTATTTATTTAAACCCGTACTGCATGTTTATACAAAGGTGACATTAATGTTTATACAGGTAGGTTAGGGAAAAAGGGAACAATATTTTCAGCTTAAGAATTTCCAAACCTTTATGTCCAGATATTTTCAATTCAGTTTTCCCTGCTAAAGTTAAAACTTAATAAAGGCCCAAGAAATAGACATCCCTTTTTAAGAAATAATAAGAGAATCTCTTGGTTTGGGTTAATGAAAATTGAATTAAAATCAAGTACGAATATTCTTAGCTTAGCTCAACAATAGTTGGAACTAAAGGATTTTAATAACCCAGAACTCAAGCCTTGACTAGCTGTTCAAGTGTAACCTTTTTAAGTAGAAACATTCGATAGTCTAGAATTAACTTAATCCTTTTCTTTTCGGTAAACATTGGTGGATTGAACAAGTAGATCATTAGACCTTAGACCTAGAATAGATTTAGAAAGATTCAACATAATCAGAATTAGAATATTTTTCTTTTTATCTTTTTTTGTGATAAAGGTCAGTTGTCACTGAATTCTGAGTACCGATTTCTTACCCAACGCCTCAGTTTGTATCACGCTACCAAATATGTTAGCCCTGTTAGTAGGGGCAACCGTAGAGCTTATTGTGCTTATACTTAGCTTAAAACAACTTAATTGGAATCGAACATTTTAAGAAGGCAAAGCTTTCCTTTGACGGTGCAGTTGCCTCTAGGAATCAAAATATTGTTAAAGCTTCAGTTTTACCGTCGAAAAGTATTATAAAAATTGACTATTAGTTTTGGTTATTTATTTACACGTTTTACCACTGATGAAAATTTGATTATGTCCTAAAAAGTTCATAGTTATGAAAAAAAGATGTTGTAAAATTGCGGTATTCATGCATGAAATATTCTAAGATAATTCCAGGGGATACAAAATGTTTTCATTTTGATGTCTCTTTAGCACTTGCAACTAAAGACATAATGTAATTTCTATGATCGTTTACGGAGCCCAATCAAGACGGGGTTTAAACTTCATTGATTGTGTAATGGCAAACTGAGTTTCTGGTTTTTAATTCAATAACTACAATTATAGGTTAGGTAGAACCTGAAGTTTTGTGCTGCTGCGCCCCCACTCCAATTAACACCTCTAAACTTCGATGCAAAGTTTCAATCATAAGTAACAAGCAAAAATAAAATTTAAAAGGGGATGATTTTGATTCTTTGCTGATTTAGATTCACTTCTTTGGAGACTCCTTACATTCTGAAATGCCATAAGACATACCTGGTTGTCTGTTAAAATACATGTTTTTCTACAAGTGCAATCCTTTAGAGTCATTGTTCTTATTACCCATTCAGCTCGAAGCTATTCAGCCTGAACCACTGTAGCATAACTCCCCAGATGATGGCCAATTATCTGTTCATCCGGATGGGATGTATACTGATAAATTACAATGCCAGTTTCTGATTTCCCTTCAAATCTTGAACTTCCTGTAAAGTAAATTACTGCGTTGCCTTTTCCGAGCAACTTTATTTCCTGCTCTATTTCTTTCGTGTCATTTATGGCAATCTGGAAATACTTCCAGGGTTTTATCGCTGGGGTGAAATTATTGTTAGACATCTACTACTCCTCTTATTGCAGCATCATTGAGTTGCAGATATTAACGTGGCCTTTAATTACCCCATTTTGTATCTGCTGCCCATATGTTTATTGACCAATAAACTAAAGTCTGACAGCCGGTTTGCTCTTTTCCCCCTGGAAAATTTCCTAGAAGTAGTACTATCTCCATGGATGGATTACGTGGCTTTTTATATGAATCAAACTGACCTATGCAATTGCCCCACAGGGCAGAGTAGGCCTGATTCCAGTCTTATATAGGTACATATTTTTGTTTGGAGAAAGGCCCCATTTCTTCCCAATACTACATTGGCTGTGGATTAAGGAAGCTGTAGCTTTCTGAGCCTTCTTGGTTACAATGAGATTTCTTGCTTAAATTGTGGTCTAATATGATCCTAAGATATTTTTCCTGTCTTTTCAGAGAAATTGGGTGATCGTTTTCTTTCTGGTAGTACAGCTTATGCTTTTCGGACCATTTTTAAATTTCTTTCAGAATATGCTGTCCCACTTCAAACTGGGTTCTCAGACATTTAATTCTAAATATGGATGCTTGCTCATCATTGTAAACCTGGTTATATCCTGAATGATGTTCCAAAATTTAAATTAACTGTCCGTAATAATGTTCCACATATGTACTCGCCTCATGCGTAAGCAGTTTTGTAGAGTTCTACCTCCCTCCGATACACGACTACTTTTCGTGTTGAAAACATGCAGAAGTGCCATCTCTGACTGCGTTGATCAATTCTTCCTTTCTTTCACAACTGCCTCTGTGGCTTCGAAAGCCCTGTCGTCAAAGTCACTTTCTATGTCTATGAATATACGTGGATACTCCAGACTTTCAAAAACTTGATCAATTTGCCACAACAACTGTTGTATTGCAGCTTCTGAGGATGTATTTACACATCAAGACAATTTATAATGAGGGGGAAGCATAAACCATGTTGAAATGGAAAGGTTGTCCAAGAGTTTTTTTTTTCGGGGATATGTTTTTTTTCTCTCGGTGTCACTGTCTAAATTGGCTGAGCCCGTCGATATGTTTTTTTTTATTTGGGAGCTAATAATGGGTACAGGTTTGCCAGTACAGGGGCAAAAGACTAATAGGGTTCCTGCTTAAAATGATAGAACCAGGAAATATGGAAGACATCATGCCTAGAGAGAAGGCGAATGTGAAAAATTGTGAAATAATGTAAATACCTTAAAAAATATATTTGAAATTTTTGAAATAAATGTGAAAATCTAGATACTTTTGAAGAGATCAGCAGTTACTTTTTTCTGCAGGCATACTTGTCCTAAACAACCCTTGATCTTTGTAAAGGATGTGTCTGATTTAGGGTTTTATACTTAATGCCATTCATATGTTAAATGCTTCGTCCATCATTTTCTAAGGCATAGGATTTTTCTTACGTGTAAATTTTTTCCACTTAAACTTAATAATATTAGCAAAATGTCAAATATGACCTTTTGCTTAGGGCTTTGCAATATAGGCTGGAATCTGTAAGAAAAACAAGACAAATTTTTGAGCATCTAATCAGCACGGGTTAAAACTTATTCAAAGGCTGGCCATGGGTTTCTGAAAGCAAGTGCCCAAGTCATGTTCTTATGCCCATTAAAAGTGTGCTGAATTCAATGCCGTTGGTTTGTACAAGTTTCGACTTAAACTGTGTTGAGCTGGATGGGGTTCAACTGAATGGGGGTTTGGTTGAAGAGAATGAGTTGAGCAGGCTTGACTTAAGGAAGGATTGATTTGAATGGGATTTGAGCTAAAGGGGGTTGGTTGAACAGACTTAGGATGAGTTGAATAGTGATTGAATAGAATTATGTTGTAGTCAAACAGGGGCCGAATTATGCAAGAGTGGTGTTAATTGGGGTTTAGATCGACGTCATTGAGCATCATGGAGTTAAGCTTAATTTGAGTTGGGGTAAAATGGGTTGAGGCTAAGCATTATCTGAATTCAGAGAATCATCTGATCATTTAAGACTACACTTTAAGGGATTAGGAACAATAGTGACTTAGCTGAGGTGGAACATTTCTCTCGCGAGCAGGGGTGTAAGTTTCCATTGATTTTGCCCAGAGTAAAAGGCGGGTCAACGAAATAAGTCGTGCTGCCCTCAGTCCAACAAAAAATTCCAGAGGAGGGAACGTCTCTTCATAAAGAAGGTATGGGGGAGCTGGAATTCTCTTCTGAAAGGGGGGGGGGCAATGACGATTAAGTATCAAGCTCCCATAGGATATCAAGCATCCTAGCTCTTGACTATGGAGAAGAGGGGTCTGAGGGGACGGCAAAACAGATGAATTTAAAGACTTTACCTGGAGATAACAACTCTACAGATAAATCTCAAGGTGTTCACAGGTGTAATACATTTAAACAGATGAATTTAAAGAGTTTACCTGGAGATAACAACTCGAAAGATAAATCTCAAGGTGTTCGCAGGTGTGATGCTAGATGAAGTCTGAATCCTCAAATAAGGAAGGCAATACCTTTGAACGACAACATAATTTACAGCTTTTATAATGTTTGCACCATTATTCCACTCAACTACAACCACTTTTTCGGTGATGCCATGTGCCTCTGCTGGTTTGAATAGAATATTCAGGAATTCAGCTGTGTGTCTGTCTTCTAGTTTCTTTGTAGCCAAAAAACGGTTTTGCCGGGCGAAGCTCTCATCAGTAAAGTGGAAAACTGATTGTTATGTAGCCTTCAGGGGTGTAAGAAGTCTGAATCTACAGGATAATAAAATTGCTCGAAGATCTTGTTAACTTATTCCAGGCCTGTATCGCCCAGCAGCATATGCCTGATGCGAAATGTGAGAGTCTGGTAGCGTGTATTCCTAAGAAAATAAAGATTTGAATTCTTGTGACGCATAACTGTTAACCTTGTCTATTTAGACGGGTAACCGTTTTTTCGACGATAGAAAGCCTCTTGAGAAACTTAGCTATAATGAAATTATTATCAAGTGGGATCGCTGTGACAACAAATTTAGTTTTCGTGAAGAATTTAGTGTGCAAAAAGCCCGTGCAAATTTCCTCGTGATTCTCGAAAGGCATAGAAAGCCAAAATATATCCTATATGTTTATGCCATTGGCACATCAAAGGTTTTTTGACTCTCTACTTCACTCCCATTTTTGCATTTTTGTCTCACTTTAGAAGCGGAGTTAATCCATTTACATGTACCAGACTATGTCGCACCAGAAGGCATCAATCTGAATACTTTTGCACCAGAAGGCCTCAATCTGAACAAGTTCGCACCAGAAGGCCTCAGTCTGAATACGTTCGCACCAGAAGGCCTCAATCTGAACACGTTCACTCTAGAAGGCCTCAATCTGAATACGTTCAATCTGAATACGTTCGCACAAGAAGGCCTCCATCTGAATACGTTCGCACCAGAAGGCCTCAATCTGAATACGTTCGCACCAGAAGGTCTCAATCTGAAAACGTTGGAACCGGAAGACCTCAATCTGAATACGTTCGCACCAGAAGGCCTCAATGTGAATACGTTTGTAAGGTGCTGTTAGCAGTCGTATTCGTGCGTTCCGACGTATTAAGCAAAGTTATGGTCTAAGTCATAAATGTACTTTAGTCAACTGAGCTTCATATTTGAGCCACAAAGAGTTGAAATAGTTTATACTTTTTTCTTCTTAGTGAAAAACGTTAGTTCAGGTGTACACTAGCCAAAATGATTTGGGGGAGGGGCAATGGATTTTACCGACTTTTTGGTCATTTTTACTGATGCATCTTAGTGATAATGCAACTAAAATGACTTGATTTTTTCGTTCTTTAACGATTGAGATTGATCTTCTTTCACTGATATTTTCTCATACATTTCGATCAGGTTGTCCACCGTAATAAAAAGAAAATCGAACAAGTAAAATAGTAGCGCTTCATGCGCTACTATTACTTGTATACTCAACTTTTTAACAACTGAATGAAACTATTGGGGGGGGGGGCTTGTCCCCATACGTGACCACCCTTGCTGGCAAGTTCCAATTTCGGGAAAATCTCTTTATTTTTCAAAATAAAATACCAAAAAAGGCATTTTTCAATGAAAATGTCCTCAAAAGATATTTTTAAAACCTTGAACGGGCAAAGAAATCTAAGGGACCCCCGCCCTCCAATGGAAACAGCTGAACAATAGTTTAACAGATATAGTTTATCCTAGGTGATAAATTTACCCAGTACCACCCCTCAACAACGGAAATTATATCGGCTAAGGCAACTTTTGATGAAACCTCAGGGGATGAACAAATTAGTCGAAGCACTTACAACTGGGCTACAGCTCCACCCGGACGGAATATGACCCGTGACTGAAATGTTTCTTGCTTATAAAATTATCATTCATAGCTAATACAATTATCTGTTTCCAGTAATGCAGGACTACGTTTCCAAATACTTTCAGCCAAATACTTTCAGTCATTTATTTCAGCCGGAAAGTGTCGCACAGAAAACACCGCAATTTTCCGCATCTTGTACTAACAGATTAACTGAATACGCCTTTTGTGAGCGAAGAAACCTAGAACCTAGGTGCAATTTTGACTACGTCTTGACATTGTATGAATGGTAGCTAAGTGGCTATAAAATTGCATATATAAGTAATTTTGTAAAGGTTCAACAAATTAGACATCCAACTAATGAAGGATGATTAGAACAATAATTAATAATATTAAATAATGAACCAATATAACTAATACAACTAATGAACTAATAAAGGTCCAACTAATTAGACGGAACTACTTCAGATGGTTACGGGTGACCACTTCTCAAAACTTGGACTTGCCCTTGTTACCCAGTTACCCAGAGTTACTTTTAAGCTATTTAACAACTTATGGATCCTCGTAACGGTGGATTGAAACTCTAAGTTAAACGTGTTTACTCTTCCTAGAACAAATGATGAGCAGCACAAGCCCGCCTTACAAGTCGGCTCATTCATAAAGGCAAGTATCTTGCTATCTTTTCTTTGGAGTAAAGATCTCCATCTCCTAGACTATGACTGTAAACAAAAGCACTAGCTTTGGCCATTGCTCAAGCACCCTTGTGATTGCTCGCTCGATGGACAGAAAAGGGATATTTGCCATTTGAAGGATCCTATGGCATTTTAATCAAGCATTCCTATGATTCAGGAATTTCTTTTAGGGCTATTTTCTAAATAGTTTATTAAATCCTTCATAAGGATATCTAGACCCTATTGAAGCAGTTTCGTCACGTGACTAGCACACAATGCGAAGGAGTGACTAATGCATCCCAAAAAAAATAGTTGAGGTAAAGTATCTTTTCTGTCTTCTCCTTTTCCAGAGTAAAGAGCGCCCCAAGATCTCCGTGAACGCCTGTGTTGACTGATGCATTATCCTACCCGATTCTAATCGCGTTATTCAGCGGAATGCCTAGTTCAGCCAAGCAGCTTACCATTAAAGCCTTTTGACCCGAGCCAGGCTCACCCTTGACATCTAAAATCCCTAAAAATTCTTCCTTCACAACTACCGAGTTTCCGGATGCTTGTATTTTCAGGATGCTCTATCTGTTGTTTTATCAACAATAAGTGAAAAGGAAGTTTTTTTTGCAAGTCAGTAGCAAATACTGCTAGAAAGCTGCTAAGAAATTTTTCACTACGCTGGTATTCTTACTTCTTCCTAATTAAACTTTCTTCATAGTTGCAGAGTCGGAGGCATTTGCTTGCAGAAATGGTACAAGTGTCTCTCCTTCCCTGAAAGCTATTTTGTTTGCTGCAAAGCATGCTAAAAGATGAATTTCAGTACTGACTCGCTGTTACTTTTTGGGTTTCTTTGAACTTTTCCCTGTAAGTTCTTCGTATCACAGGTTTATTGATATTAAATTTCGGACTTTAAGTTTTTTGGCAGTATTTGCACCAAGAGTGGTTTTTGTTTGTAGGGCCTAGGCAAATCCTCACGCCTACGCCTAGGCAAATCCTCTTTTCGGAATGTTTCTCCATTTCCTCTTACTTTGGCCTGCAGTAAAAGTGACCTATAGTAAAAGTAAAAGCGCAATAAAGTTGATAATAATATCATAGGCAGCGCCATCGTTCTGCCTAAGTAAAGAACGATGTTGGCACAATCTATTTTTTTTTGTTTTTTTTTTTTTTGTTTTCTTCTATACCAAGGCACTTCGTATCGCAGGAGTTGTCGTAGAAACTTCGAAAAGGGCTCATTCGATTGGAAATTGGAGTAACTTGTGCCCTATTTAATAGTCGAAAGCGATTGGAAGGCAACTAAGACCCCTTCCACGCCCACCATTTCCCCAAACACATCTAATCCAAATTTTGAGATAGCCATTTTTTTCAGCGTAGTTGATTTTCACATATAAATTTTATTTTTGAGGAGGATACTCCTCCACAGCCCTCAGAGCAAGGGTTGTAATTATTCCCTGGGGGTATCTAAGGTTTTTACAGAAAGCGTTGTCGTAGAAAATTCAAAAAAGGCTCATTCGATTGGAAATTCAAGGGGCTAATGTCCTTCTTAAAAGTCGAAAGTGATTGGACGGCAACCTCTCATGCCCACCTTTCCCCCAAACACATCCAATCAAAATTTTGAGATAGACATTTCGTTCAACGTACTTGAAAGTTCTGGAAATTAGGTCCTTGAGGACCTAATTTAGGATTGAAAACCAAGGGTTGAAAACTATGCCCTGGGGGCATATAAGGTTTTTTATAGAAAGCGTTGTTGCAGAAACTTCACAAAGGGCTCATTTGATTGTAAATTGAAATAGCTATTGCCCTTTCTAATAGTCAAAAGTGATTGGAAGGCAACTAACCCCTTCCACACCCACCAATTATCCAAATACATCCAATCAAAATTTTGAGATAGCCATTTTGTTCAAAGTAGTTGAAAGGTCTGGAAATTATATCTTTGAGGATGGCACTCCCCCCCCCCCACAACCCTCAGGGTAAGGGTTGTAAGTTATGCCCTGGGGGCACATAAGGTTTTTATTGAAAGCTTTGCCGTAGAAATTTGAAAAAGGGCTCATTCGTTTGGTAATTCAAATCGCTAATGCCCTTTTTAATAGTCGAAAGTAATTTGAGGGCAACTAACCCCCCTCTCACGCCCACCTTTTCCCCAAACACATCCAATCAGAATTTTTAGATAGCTGTTTTGTTCAACGTATTTAATAGTTTTAGAAATTAGGTCTTTATAGGATTATAACCCCTCAGAACCCTCGGGGCAAGGGTTGTAAGTTGTGCCCTGGGGGCTTATAAGGTTTTCATAAATGGTTATGTTGTAGAAACTTCAAAAAGGGCTCATTCGATTTGAAATTAGAGAGCTTGTGCCTTTTTGAATAGTCAAACGTGATTGGAGGATAACTAACACCCCTCTCACATCCACCATTTCCCCAAACACATCCAATAAAAATTTTGAGATAGCCATTTTGTTCAACGTAGTTAAAAAGTCAGGACATTATGTTTTTGTGGATGACACTCCCCCCACAGCCGTCAGGGCAAGGGTTGTAAGTTATGCCCTGGGGGCATATATTTTTTTTTTTTTTAGAAAGCGTTGTCGTAGAAAATTCAAAAAGGAACCATTCGATTGGAAATTGAAACGGCTAGTGCACCTTTTAATATTCGAAAGTAATTTGAGGGCAAGTAACCCCCCTCTCACGCCCACTATCTCCCCAAACACATCCAATCAAAATTTTGAGATAATCATTTTGTTCAACGTAGTTGAAAGTTCCGGAAAATTATGTCTTTGAGGATGATAACCTCCTCCCAGCCCTCAGGGCAAGGGCTGTAAGTTATGCCCTGGGGCTTATAAGGTTTTTATATAAAGTGTTGTCGTAGAAACTTCAAAAGGGTTCATTCGAATGTGTATTATCAGTTTAATATACATATACTGATATTTAGAATATGCGTTATCAGTTTAATATACATATACTAATATTTAGCAATCAAAATGTTAATATCATTTGATTTATTAAAGTTATAAAAGTAAAAACATTTATTTTTTTCAGTAAAGGGGAAATTATGTTCTGGCATTGGGGCTTTGAGCCCTACTCATTTCAATTACTGCTCGTTTTGAGTTTGACTCGGTTATTTATTATAATTTCTGTTCATTTTGGGTTTCATTTATTTATCGATGCTGATTTGTGCTAGTTTCACGCTTGGTAGATTATTTGATTTTATTTTTGCTCATTTTTGGTTTAATGGAGTTCTTTACTTTTCTTTGAAAATCTTGTTTTGTTGAAAAAGTTTCTTTAATTTATAAAGGTAAAGGTACACATTAAGTATCCCCTGTCGTGTAGGGTTCAGATGCCCTACCAATAAAATCAGGATATTTGTTTATATTCTGCTCCTACATTCACCTACAGGACAGTATCTATGTAGCTCTGCATCCCAATTGACTGAATAATATAAAATAAATAAAGAATTGTTTTTATTAGGGGAAAAAATCAGCACCTTTACTGACAAGGCTAAAAGACAATTTGTCATAAGGAATAATTGAGCAGTCCATTTTCCATTCCTTTAGCTGGAGCGAATTCCATACTGAACCATAATTATTATTCTGGCATTATAGGGTAGCAATCTATGATACACATCACATAGGCGACAGTCACACATGTAAAATTAGAATAATTAAAATTGATAATGGCAAAAAGATTGCTAAGGTTAAAATAGAATATATTACTTCAAGAAAGAATCATGACTCTTGATCATCTGGAAATTTTAACATCGAGTCCAACGGTAGTGCTGACTTTGCTATATTGTTTCAAATTTAGTTGCTATATGCACCTTACTTTACTATAAGCTTTTTTGTAAATATTGATGATTTTTTTTTGTAAATATTGTCTTAAGTTTTGATTATAATGAACCTAAAAAACTTTGTAAGGTAGTGAACGAACATGAGAGAACCATGCTCGACAGAAGCTGAAAGCTGACAAGATTAAAGAGTTTATTATGTGAAGTATGAACATCTAAATAAAAATATCTGTGTTGGGAAAAATCAAACGATTAAAGATACAAGAAAAGCCTGTTAGAATACAATTCCCGCATATCCCAGCAATTTTCCCCCTAGCGTATGACAAAAGTCCTACAGATCCTCGTCTGAATCGTCACTGCCAGCACCCCATCACCCACCACACGCGCAAAGAATGTCGCAGGTATTTATCCCCAAACAAAGGCACTTTTTATCACACACAGTTTCACAGAAAAAAAGGTCAAAGCCTTGTTGACAGATGGAGGCCAGGGGCTCAGCACTGAAGTCACTGGACTGACTCCTAGAATGTCATAGGACTTAGTAATCCCAGCCCGAAGAATAATGCTCCATTGAAGCATAACTCTCTTGGTGTGATATACTTGAGAACCGTCTGTTGGAGGCAAAATGTTCAAGTTCTTTTTCCTGGGAAGCAAGTGAATTCGCAGGCCATTGAAGGAGTCAAATTTGGACTGTTTTTTTGCCATATACCGATACTTCCAATTTTGTACAAATACGCAAAATTTCGGGCTCGCACGTAACAATATTTCGAATATCACTCCCTACTTTCAGTGCAAAATCAGCAAATTCTCGAATGAGCTGTGATTTAACAGCAAATGCAGCAGACGTTTTTCGCTACTCTAGAACAAAAAGCTGGCCGTATCACATCATAATGCAATGTAGCAGCCCTATTGACTCTGCAACACTATCACAACAATATCACAATTTAATGGATCGGAAAGACTTTATCACGGAACTGAAAGTAGAGCCTTCGTTCTTAGCCTGGGTCATACCTGTGGACCAATATTTCGCGATAGTTCTGCAATAAAATGACCACGATGTCTATAGCATTCGCTTCAAAAATAGCTTAGGAAAACCACCTTTTGTGGCTTTTGACAACATGGAGAGCCATACGTGCGTATCCCTCTTCGTGTGCGCTGCACAAGACAGTTTTGCAGTCCACGTTCGGATCTAAAGTGATTTTGGATGGGACCAGTTTCAGAACCCTCTTTCTGTCATTGAATTGCCAGAGAGATAGATGGTGAATCTAAATTCAGAAAGACAAACATGGTCCGACAATTCAAAAATACATTAATAAGTCTTGCCTTACTCTCTGACTGCATAAGAAAGACATCCCAGTTTTCTAGCACCATGGTCTTTGTTAAGATAAAACTCTTCGCCACTGTATTTCCTCTCTACTCAAGACATCCACTACTGTCTTTCAGAACAAATCATGCCCGGACATGTTTAAAAAGCTAAACACTCCTCCATACCAATCAGCTAAAATAGGCAGCTCTGTTATAGATTTTGGGAGTCAATTTAAAAGCCTTGCTAGAATTCGTTTCGAAAATGCCTCAACGGTTTCGGTTTTGTCTGCACCTGCAACCGGATTAATTGCATGAAATCTACCCCCACACAAGTTCCTGTGACCGTGTTAATAGGTACATCACTAGGCCTGTCTAAACTTGTAGAGGTGCAAATGAACCCGAAAAAACTTTTCGGGTTCAAAACTTGACTTCGTACCCGATAGAAGTTTAATACGTTGACCAATTCCTACTTCAAATATTGCTGTGGCGTAGGGCAAAAGTTCGTGCGGCATGATCTTACTAAGCATCTCAAACGTAGATTATTGAATAGTGCCAAAATTAAGCAAAATCCCTTTAACAGCATCCAATTCAGCATGAATGCTGCTACCGTTTTGGCTATCGAGCGTTTGGCCTGTTTTGCTTCGCAATACATAGTCCTTAAATTAGCCTTTGAAAAGGGGTTGGGTTTTCCAACGAAGTACTCTTCCAATACTTTTAAACCACTAGAACGTGAGCTCAGGTGACTTGATTTGAAACGGTGTACACCCGTGATTCCCCGTCACTTGTCAAGGGATCAATATGGTCTTCCACAACAGAAACCAAATTACTGACAAACTTTTCTTGGTTCTTCTCAACGGTTCCATTTTTGCTTTCTTCACCGTCAAAATGTTCATCAAACATTTTGGGATAAGAACCCATTCTTAATTCCGACCAGGTCTTGAGCTTTTCATCTTGAAGCCTAATACTCAGTTTCTGTTAACTCATTTCTAGCAATCTGAAGTTATTTAGCCTACCCGCCCATGGCATTAGGTAAAACAGGCATCAGGCGTAATTCAGTTCCTATTTTTAGCTTTAACAACTAGCAACGTAGCTTGTTAATAACCACATTGTCAAACTTTCAAAGTTGAATCATCAACAGAGCTAAAAAAAAGGTTTATTTCACAAAACATTTTTGTATCATTTTCGTCTTCTTCTTCCTACTAAAGGCCCATCTACGAAATTTGATATTAAGATGGATTAGTAAAGCAATTAGCCTACAACAATTCAAGTTGATATCTGAAAAGTAAAGTTCATATTCGGATTTGGCGTTAAATTCTAGCATAGAATGAAGTGTCACATCATCCTTTTGCTAAAACGAATTTTAAAATATAATTTTTGGCCTATACTTTTTCAAAAATTTCTAGACGGCTTCACTAAACAGCTGAAGCTTTGAACTTTACGGCATTGTGAAGCTAAATACCCAAGGTAAATTCTGAAAAAGAATAAAAAGCGAAAAATAATCGAAAAGCCTGGTTAAGAATACATGGTTTAGCTGAAAATGAACCTTTGAATTTTGAGATTTTCGGGGGAAATTAACAAATATTAGCTTATGACTCCTGGGCTATACGAGATATAGTGAAAACTGAACACGTTCTATGAGAAGACCATACTAGGAACAAAATGAGATGTCACGCCCCTAAATCGGAGTAGCATAAGCTTAGAAAAAAATAGTAGTCTTTACACTTTTATAGGCCTAAAAACAGTGTTATTTTGATTTTACAAGGTCAAGCCGTGATCTTCAGGTTTGCCTCAGCCCATATTCAGATTCAGTATAGTCGATATAGTTGGAAACTATTGTCAAACCGACTGTGTTTTTCTGATCACCTCAACTCGGAGAAATAAGCGAGATAGCTGGACTGTACTTTCAGAGTAACTGAAACGTCTCAGAATTACATAGTAGCATCGACCAGATATATTATATAGATATATTTTATATATATAGATACATTGTAGATATAGATATATTAGATATAGATATATTATACCCTTGGTACGTGATCTGATAACCATGTAATATCCAAATAGGAATTGCGATTTGAAATCCACAGATTATAAAAAAATGCTCCCGTGGACAGCAATTCTGTTCAATACTTGTTTCTTTGTTAAGCTTGTCCTCATAAAGGGGTGAGAAAAATTATTCAATCCTTGGGGGAAGGTAAATTAAATTAGTAGGGCCAATTTTAACGCAAAAATCTAAAGAAGCAAAAACTCCCGTCTTACTGAAGACAATAGTTTATTTTAGATTATTAGACCTTATTTTGAAAACTTAAAGCACAAAATGAATTATTTTTTTTATAACACTGTTCTGGGAAAGTTAACCTTTGATTTAAAGAGTGGAGTGTAAGGGGGGGGATACCGATTCTCATATTTAAGCTAATCCTGTACAAGGAACATAAATATTTTAGAAAAGTACTTTTGCAAATATTAGTAAAGAGCAACATTAAAGCTTAAATCGAATAGAGACCATACCATATTTAGCATTATATCTTATTTTTGGATTTCTAAACAACACCCCCCCCCCCTCACAGAAAAATAGTGTATTTGAAGGAGCGTACTTTTTTGGATATCAATATTGTTCATGGAAGATCAGACCATTGTTATATGAATACTTAGTTGAAGTTTAAACAAAAGACGCAGGGGGGGGGGGTCTCCTTAAAATTCAAGAGAGTCCCGGTCATGCAGCTTGTACTTTAACTAATATACTTCCCTTTTATTATTGATGTTATAATTTGTTTGAAAAAACTGCACTTTATTTAAAAAATGAGATGCAGTAAATTATCTTATGCTTTTGCTAGGCATAAGATCTTGTCACTAAATTTTAATTTAACTTTTTTTAAGTTGATAGATGATTATCTTGTTAACTTATGTCACTAGATTTTAAATTAGTTCACTAAAAGTTATTAGTATAGAAGAATTTGCTTGATTTTAGACAAAGGGGTTAAACAACCATTCAAAAATAACAACCTTCAGACAACCTCTTGAATATTGAAGTGTATGTATCCGGAAAGCAGTTGTTTACACAATGTAGCATTAGCTACACGGATTAGATGAGGTTCTTATTTGGTTTTATGTTTATTCCCCGAACATAAACCTTTATGTTAAAGATCGCCCGCCCGATCTTTAGAATTTGTGATTTGGGTCATTTATATAAGAATGTATACAATTTACAGCCACGAACAAGAATCAAATTAACGATATTGTTATTATCACCTATCTCTTGGATACATTCGCCTCTGTAAAATACCTGGGATTTTTCTCTTTGATAAGAGGGAAGAGGGGCAACATTGTTAGCATTTTTCTTGATGCAACAGGTCTCCAGAAAATAAACAGACAAATAGGATAGTTAAACAACAACTTACTTAAGAAAAACATTGTTGAATATTACCAATAAAAAAATATACATATAATTACTTTTTTTTTTTGCAAAAGCACGGAATATAAAAAAGAAACAGACAAAAGAGAAACTTAGCTTAGGTCGGCTTAGAAGTTGTCAGTGAGTGGGGTTAAGTATAGAATCAGCGTCTTTGTAAAAACAGTTTTCATATTTTTATTTCTTCTTAGTTTACCTTATTTGGTTTTCATATTCATTGTTTTTGCATTTGCCCCGACTCAAAATTCTTGAATTATTTGTACCGATTTGGCTGTTTTTGGATAATGTGTTAGCTTTGACGTTCTCCTATTCTTTATGTTACTGCTACATCTACTTCTTATTCTACTGCATAATCTATCAGCTACAGCTACTGCATATTTAAGGTCTTCAGAGCAAGAATTTTTTTTAAGCAAACCCATTGGCTTTCCCTCAGTTCAATCCCTAATCAGTTTTCGTTCGGTGATTTTATTTTCCAACAATATTAGCTTTCTTTGAGAATGAGGGTACGGGGATTGCAGAAGAAAACATGTTTTTAAGAGCTAAGGTAATTATTAGCACGACTGTAATTAAAAAAGAAAAAACTATAGACAGAAAATTTGTAATGTGTTTTTTCAATCTACACATTTTCAAAAATGCGTTTTTCATCTGGCACTACTTTCTAGGATATAAAGAAACAAGTACATTAGATTTTAAAATCGAAGGTTTTTTTTTAATTGAGTTTATTTACTAAATCTATAGTGGGCAGGGGAGGGGATTCATAATTGGGCATATAGTTTTTATTTTATTAAACATTGGTATAAATAAAAAAAAATCTTGGAAGGTGCAAATTTATTTTCGAATAAACAGCCTTAATGGAATGAATTAGTAAAAATCAAACAGTTCGTGGTAACGAACTGTAAGTAAGGAGTGACCTGGCTCAATAGTGACCGAAACTCTATAAAACGAAATTTTTGTATCAATAGATATATCAAAACAATTAACTTGTTGTGCTGATGCCAAATATATTAAATTCATTAAGTTTAATGTTACCCATCAACTGCCACGAGCCTGAGAAAATTTGCCTAATTTTCGGAAAAAGGGAGAAATACCCCCTAAAAGTCAAGGGATGTTAATAAAAATCACATCATAAGATTCAGCTTATCCGAGAATCCTCCTCTTGCAGAAGTTCAAAGCTCCCATCTGCAAAAATGTAAAATTTTGTTTTTTTACCAGAAGAATCACGGATGCGTGTTGATTTTTCTGTGTTCGCGACGAACCAATAGTCCTAGACTATCGGGGAAAGACTCATTTTAGCGGAATTTAAAAGTTCTAGTGCCCTTTATAAGTGACCAAAAAGATTAGAGGGCCAACAGGCCCCCCTTCAACCCCTCTTTTTTCTAGGAGTCGTTTGTTCAAAATTTTGAGATAGCCATTTTGTTCTACATAGTTGAAAGACCCAATAACCATGCCTTTAAAGATAACATGACGCCGTACATCCCCTGGGGAAAGGTCTTTAAGTTATACAATTTGCCCATTGCTTACATATAGCATTTGTTATCGGAGTATGCATACATTTTTCGAGTGGGGGTGGGGGGGGTTGATTTTCTGCTTGAGGGATTTTCCATGGGAATACTATTCCGTGAACTCTTCAGGTTGTGAACTTCCCAGGGGAAATTTTAAACAGGGGAATATGCCAGAAATATTATATGACTTTCTTTTTATTAATCTTACTTTCTCTTTGCCGATTCAATTTTACATGTGCAGATGTTAAGGAGAATCGTCCTTGGGGAAATTTTACCGGTTTGGAGTTGTCTAGAGTATCTTTCCGTTGGGGGAAGTGCGATTTTTCATGGGAGAAAGTTTCCTGGGGGAGTTTTCCACGGGATAAATTCTCCAGAGGGAATTTTCTGCAGCAGAAACTTTCTACTAGGGGGTTGGGTATTTGCGTTTTAACAAACACAATCAGAAATTAAATAAAAAGCAATTTTTTTTTCAATTGAAAGTAAGAAGCAACATTGCAGAAATTGTTACTTATATGAGGGGCTGCCCCCTCCTAAATACCTTGCCCTTTACGCTAAAGTTCGAT
>JAQQPU010000564.1:60646-72577 GCA_029168905.1 Artemia sp. Kazakhstan ARC1039 | reverse complement strand
ATTACAGTTAAAATCTCCTATAATAATACAACACTTATCTAACTAGCGAGTATTTAAAAAGCAAGACCCTAGTTTCTCACACGCAGAAGTAAATACAAATTCCGATCGGTCATTGCGGTAATCTGTCTGGGAGAAAGAAGGTTGGAATAACATACTCTTCTACACGGACAGCAAGACAAAAATCACATAAATCGAAAATACTCGACCGGTACGAGCTCCTAACAAGCATTGCAATACCACCCAAAGGGAAGCCACTGGAAGCGGATCGTTTCGCGGGCACCGAGTAACTAGCAAAGTTATTGTCAATTTTCAGAAGGCCTAAACTATGACTTGTCAAAAAATATTCTTGCAGGCACGAAACGTCACAGTTCGAAAGCGAACCTTTTATCACAGGAAGTTTGACTAAAAGTCTACCATTAATATCTGTGGCGTTAAGTAAAATGGTCGTAAGTCCACTTTTTATGATTTTACAGAAGAGCAAAATCAAAATAAAATCGCACAATGAAAAAGTCTTTCTCAGAAATCAGAATTTAAGAAACTTGAAACTTTAAAGATTGATTCCTAGTGAATTTTTTGGTCGGAATTCACTGGAAATGTTGAACTTGCTGAATTGTTCGTTACTTAGAAAATAAGAGACTTACACTCTTTATTACGCCCTTTTGGAACAATTTATAACTCGGTCAGAATTGAAGATAAGCCCATTTTGAATAGACCAATCGATATATCTCTTTGAGCCCTTATAAACCATATGCATAATTTATTTTCGGAAAAAAGTGGACTTACGCCCATTTTGCTTAACGCGACAGATATTCCACGAAAGTACAGCTTGCACAGTAATAGACAGATTCATATCATACCGTGGGCTTTACTTGTTGACTGTTGTTATTGGGACACTTTGCACTGTAACAAGTGTGGCCGGCAACTTTACATTCTAGACAGAACATTTTTTTCCGAACACGGTGTGGCTCTGTTAGAGCCGTGATCACATGATCCACAGCGAGAGAAGAGAGCCCAATTGAAACACTGTGAAGCCAGATGACCAGTTTTATCACACAAGAAAGAACGCTTTGGAAGATATAAAAATGCTTGTGCAGAAAGCTTTTCGTAGCCAAATTTCACAGCCATTTCCAAGGACTGATCCAGATTTTGTTTTGACTCAAACTAGACTTTGAACACTCGGGACTTTTTGCACTGTGAAACTTTTATGCAGTTTGGTGCAAGAGATTTGACTTGATTCTCATCGTATTCGGTCGGTACGCCTTTCAGGACCCCTATAAACAGTGGGGATTTCACACTCACAGAGATACCTGAGGTACTGTTCTTACCGTTCTCGGCAATTTTATTCGCTGCACGCTTTGACTTAACAACAAGTTTTCATTCCGAAGCCGATTTTTCAAGTTGAGTTATTTCACCTGAGGCCTCTGGGAAAAGTTTATCGACAATGTCCTTACGAGGACTAGGTGAGGTCAGGTTTGGAGAACAGTTCTTTAGTGCAACGGAAAACGTGGAGCTGGGACAGGGTTAGTTGTTAGGTCGGTATCAATTCTAGGCGGCCAAGTAGGGCCCCGATGCGGCGAATTCTCTAAAAAGCCGTCAATTTTTCCAGAGAGTTCATTAACTTTCGAGACTAAAGAAGCCGAGACTGCCTCCCCGATTGTTGGGGTTTCAGAAGGCGAGAAGATCACAAAAGTGGGAAAAGGCAGATTATCATTTGCCGCCTGATTTAAGTGTTTACATATGTCAAATACATTTTATTCATCCTTCACATGTTTCACACCTCGCCTCTGAATATTCAGCTGCTTATACAAAAACCATTTACCACTGATAATAGTACCATGATTAAAAAAAAGTCGCAGCTTTTCCGATAATCAGATCAATCTTCGCACCACCAAGCATGGATCTGGTTTTAAAGCTCAAGAACGGATCTAAAATAATCTTCCTATTTTGATCAATCATTGCGCAATCTAAATATTATAGCCAGGGACAGTCCAGTATTCCAATCAAAATATATATGTAGTAGGTCACTCTAGTATGCAGGTCCAACAACATGATCCAAGTTCAAGGTGAACTGTTTCAAGTTCAAGTCCGATTATGGAATTATCAGAGGCAGCGCAATAGCGCTGCCCAAGTAAAGAACGGTGATGGCACAATGTATTATATTTTGGTTTTATCTTTTAGACCTGGGCACTTCGTATCGAAGGAGTTTTCGCAGAAACTTCGAAAAGGGCTCATTCAATTGTAAATTGGAAGGGCGTGTGCCGTTTTTAACAGTCGAAAGTGATTGGACGGCAACTAACACCCCTCCCACGCCCACCATTTTCCCAAAAAAAATCCAATCAAAATTTTAAGACAGTCATTTAGTTCAAAGTAGTTGAAAGGTCCGGAAATTAATTCTTCGAGGATGAAAAACCGCCAGTGTCCTGAGGATAAGGGTTGTAAGTTATGCCCTGTGGGCATATAAGGTTTTTATAGAGAGCGTTGTCGTAGAAAATTCAAAAGAACTCATTTGATTGGAAATTAAAAGGGCTAGTGCCCTTTTTAATAGTCAAAAGTGATTGGAGGGCAACTAACCCCCCCTCTCACGACCACCATTTCCCCAAACACATCCAATCAAAATTTTGGGATAGCCATTTTGTTCAACGTGGTTGAAAGTTCTGAAAATTAGGTCTTTGGGGATGATACCCCCCCCCCACAGCCCTCACGGCAAGGGTTGTAAATGATGTCCTGGGGGCAAATAAGGTTTTTATAGAAAGCGTTGTCGTAGAAACTTCAAAAAGGGCCCAATCAGGGTTCATTCGATTGGACATTGGTCACTTTGAGGCTCTGATCACTTTGACTCTTAAAAAGGGCACTAGAACTTATGATTACCAATCCAAGGAATCCCCACCAAAGCATATAAAACCACCCTTTTTATAAGAACCTTATATGCTCCAAGGCATAGCTTACAACCCTTTCCCTGAGAGCTGTAAGGGGGGGGGCTGTCTTCCTCACAGACATAATTTCCGAAACCTAGGATAAATAAAATTACCATCTCCAAATTTTGATTGGAGGTGTTAAGGCAAATGCTGAGTGCGGAGAGGAAGGGGGAGGCCAGTTTGCTCTCAAATCACTTCGACTCTTAAAAAGGACACTATAACTTCCAATTTCAAATCAAATAAGCCTTATCTGATGTTTGTACGACCGCCCATTCAGTAAAAACCTTATATGCCCTCATAAAATAACTTACAACCGTATCCCCGGGGCGCTGGGGGGTTGTGTCATCCCTAGAGACATTAGTATATGTTTTTTGGACTATTTGAAAAAATCACTATCTCAAAATTTCAATCCGATGTCTTTTCCCACACACGAGTTATTCTCACTGTGGGTAATTAATTTGATAGTTTTGTCAAATTTTTTTTTTTATTGATTAATAAAGAACTTAATAAAAAAAATTTGATGAAAGGAGGGGATGTAGAAGAGGGGGCGGGGGCGAAATGTCGTCCATCACTTTTGACGCTTAAAAAGGAATTAAAACTTCCAATTTTCAACCAAATGAGCCTCTTCTAAAGTTAAACCACCACCCCTTCCATAAAAACCTTAAATACCCCTTGGGCATAACTTTCAACCTTTGCCCCCTAATCTCTGGGATTTGTTTCAACCATAAAAGCCTTCTTATATGATATTAATTAAAAAAAACTTTTTCCACAAAATAAGTTTTTCAAAGAAAAGTAAAGAACACCATTAAAGAAAAAATGAGCAAAACTAAAGTCAAATAATCTACCAAGCGTGAAACTACCACAAATCAGCATCGATAAATAAATGACACCCAAAACGAACAGAAATTACTATAATTAACCGAGTCAAACTCAAAACGAGCAGAAATTAACATAAGTTGGGCGAAAAACCCCTATGCCTTCCCAAGGCCAGAACAAAATTTGCACTTTACTGAAAAAATATAAATGTTTTTACTTTTATAACTTTAATAAATCAAATAATATTAACATTTTTATTACTAAATATCAGTATGATATCAGATCACACGAACACTGACACACACATACAGACACACAGAGACACACACACATTGTATCTCGCACTATTTCTTCCAATATCTCGGCTGTCACATATCTTCTAGCCACATATTTCTTTGTTCTTCCCTTTAATTTTTGATTCGTCCCGATTTACATTGTCGTAGGTCTTGTAACCGCATTTATTTTTTACTTCCTTTTTTTGCCTCGTTGTAAGTCTCGCTTCCGCTTATCTTTAAACCACAAATTTCTTTGTCCTTCAATTTCGTTCATTATTACTTCAGAATTTTCTCAGTGACCATATATAATCTGTTCTTCACTTTCGTTTTTGACACGTTGCAATTTCCACTGCCGCTTATCTTTTAACCACGCATTTCTTTATATTTCAGTTTCGTTTTTAAGACGCTGTAATTTTCGCTGCCGCTTAACTTTTAACGCATATTTCTTTGTTCTCCCCTTTCTGTTTCGACTCATAATTGTCTTTTTCGCCAGTATTCTAACCACGTATTTTTTTTTATTTTCGTTTATCATTACTTCAGATGTTTTTTCAATGGCCTTTGCCATAGCTGTTTGGATTAGTCTTGTCACATTTGATGGTCTAGGATGTTCATTTGCACTGATTATGAACTTACGTTTTTTAAGGTCATCCTCTTGATCTTGTCTCATTTGTTGGTCTAGTTTGTTCATTTTGAGCAATAGTTAATTTGTTTATGTCCTCGAGATAGTTGATCAAACTGCTGGAAATGTATTTTATAAATAGAATCATTACATTTGATATTTTATGCTTAGCCATGTTTTTGTGTATTTTTACATGCGTCATAGATACTAAAAATGAAAGAACAGCTCCTGAGGCGTAAATGACGTATTTGTGCTTTTGAAATATACTCATAAATATGACGTTACTCATATGAATTCTTTTTAGAAATTAAGGCTCATAAAGAATTTTCTCAAGCTAGTGGCATATCTAGTTGGTTTTTTTTTCAGGCCAAAATATCCCAGGGTGCCAATTTTAAAACAAAAATATGGAGCCGTTGTGGAGAAAAAATTTACACATACATACATGCCTAAACAAATAAATAAATAAATATACAATTATTTCTCGATTACAAAATACAAAAACACTCATTGAATATAAATTTACATCACCGAATATGAATACATGGATTTACATATTTCTAAGTTTTGTTCTGTAAATTCTTCTAAAACTGTCTGAAAATCTAATTTCCTTGCGTCTTCACTTTAAATGGCATAATTGCTGGACCATTGAATGTATTCCTGATTCATTGTTGATATTTAGCAAAAAACAAGTTCTTTCAACCGAAAGTAAGGAGCAAATAATTTCTTAGACCACACTGCTTTTCCATTAAAAACAGAAAAATTTTTAAACAAGAAAAACGGGTTTTAATTTTCTATAAAGCAGTGAAATACAAAACAATTAATTATGCACAAAAGCTCCGAATATTTCGGCCCCACATCCGGGAGCCTTTCTCAACGGAAAAAAAAAATAAAATAAATAAATAAAATAAAAAAACTTAACTTTCATCACAATAAAACATACTAAACACATAAAGAGAAACAAAAAAAGAAAAAATATAAATAAATAAGAAAAAACAAAACTCACATATTAAATAAACACTTCCATGCACTGAATGTCTATAATGATTCAACTCGCCTCCTCCCAGTATATAAATGGAAATATATTAAATAAACACTTCCATGCACTGATCCCCTTGGAAAGAACTTGTGATACATCTGGGGTGTGATACTTCCATTTGTTTTAAGGTCTTCTAAATCTTTTCTTAATCTTTTAGCATACAAATCAGTTGGGTCCGAGTTAAGTTTTTTTTATGTTGAAGTATCACCTAGAATTGTTTCTATTTTACTATCATAATCATCTTTTTCTAGGATTACTACTGTATTGCTCTTATCCGCTTTCGTTATTATTAGAGAATCATCTTTTTTTAAATCTTTTAAAATTTTAATATCTTTGTTCTTAACTTTGTTCTTAAAAATAAAATAAATGTATCCCAGATGTATCACAAGTTCTTTCCAAGGGGATCAGTTAGCCCTAGAATATATGGTTTGCCAAAAATACATAAAACAGGCATCCCCTTAAGACCTATTGTTTCAACAACCAATTCACCAACGGTAAAAATCGAGAAATGGGCAGCAATGACACTTAAACCATTATTATATCTCCAAAATTCGTATATAAAAAACTCGAAATTTTTAAAAGATAAACTTATAAGTGTAGAAATATCAGAAGAATCTAGATTGTTCAGTTTTGATATAAAATCCATGTATACGTATATTCCTTTTGATAAATCGTTTAGTATTTTATCCAAAAAACTTGAGGAACGAAAAAATGAGATAGAAGAATTATCTTCGGGAATTGAACTGGAAACTATATTAAATTTAGTTAGAATAACTAGCAGGTATACTAACTATTTCACGTTTAGAGATAATTTTTACCATCAAATTAGGGGTTTAGCAATGGGAGGGCCTTTAAGTCCGTTGTTAGCAAATATTTATGTAGAGTATGTTGAAAATTTAGCTATAGAAACATATTTTTTAAAACCTAAATTTTGGGGCAGATATATGGATGATATTTTAGTTATTTGGAATTACGGGGAATCAGAAATTGAAGGTTTTTTGGAACATTTAAATAATTTGGGAGGAGAATTAATTTTTACAATTGAAAAGGAAACAGAGAATAAGTTACCGTTTCTAGATATTTTGATCCATAGAAATAATAACGAACTAGCATTTTCAATTTACCGTAAACCGACTAGTAACAACCGTTATTTGTCTTTCACATCAAATCATCCGATCCAGGTAAAAAGGGGTGTGGTTATTTCTTTAGTTGATAGGGTATTAAAATTAGCATCACCAGGATACATAAGAAATGAACTAATTTTTATTAAGGATATTCTAATAGGTAATGGCTATCCGGAAAATATGATTTCTCAAATAATTGAAAAAAGGAAAAAAATTTGACGGAACCAAAAATATTAGAAGAAGATGGGTCAAATCAAGAAACAAATTACATAACTTTGCCTTTTATACCAATTTTATCACAAAAATTAAGAAGAGAATTAAAATAACATAATATAAATACAGCATTTAAATCAGGACATAATATAAGCTCGTTGTTAAATAAAGGGAAAGACAAGGTACCGAGAAATTTGCAAAAGGGAGTATACAAAATTCCATGTTCTTGTGGTAAATTTTATGTGGGAAGAACGCAACAAACTTTAGAAAATAGGGTACAACAACACAAGAATGCAATAGATTGCGCTCTAAAACAAAACAAAACACCAGAAACGTTTGAGTCAGCTGTTGCAGAACATCTTTATAATTTTCCTCATCACAGTATTTTATTTGATCAAACAAAAATAGTAGATACGTCTGTAGGACTTTTACAAAGCTTCAGGGAAATTATAGAAATAAAAAAGATAATATGTGGGGGTACTAGTATCAATAAAGATGAAGGGGAATTTAGGATCAATTCAATTTATAATAGTTTAATTAAAATGCAGGCAAGATATTCAACCAGTACTGATTTTAATAATATTTCTGAAACGAAAGATGACCTTGCGAACAAAGGTCAGAATGGGTTAAATGATGAGAAAAGTAAACGAACTGCAGCTAAGCTTGCATCCAAACGAATCCATTCAATTTATAATTCATAAATTGGTTGATGAACTTGTGAAATTTAATTAGGGGTTATGGGCCGGGGGGTTAGTTGACCTTTTATTGTTTTGATCTAAGTATAAATATTTCTTCATTTTTGATAGATTTCCATTTATATACTGGGAGGAGGCGAGTTGAATCATTATAGACATTCAGTGCATGGAAGTGTTTATTTAATATGTGAGTTTTGTTTTTTCTTATTTATTTATATTTTTTCTTTTTTTCTTTCTCTTTATGTGTTTAGTATGTTTTATTGCGATGTAAGTTAAGTTTTTTTATTTTATTTATTTATTTTATTTTATTTTTTTCCGTTGAGAAAGGCTCCCGGATGTGGGGCCGAAATATTCGGAGCTTTTGTGCATAATTAACTGTTTTGTATTTCACTGCTTTATAGAAAATTAAAACCCGTTTTTCTTGTTTAAAAATTTTTTTGTTTTTAAAGTAAGGAGCAACATTAAAACTTAAAACAAACAGAAGTTATTACGTTTACGTTATTAGGGGGGGGGTCTCACCTCCCCAACACCTTGCTCTTCACGCTTAAGTTTTTAGTACTTTAAAAAAGCTTCTTATTGTTCTAATTAAACGACTCTTGTGTTTAAGGAGACTTTTTTTTTGAAATTTCGGACAAAGGAGGTGGAAAAAGGAGGATACCTTTATCCTGGTAGACCCCCTCCCCCGAATACATAATAATTTCTGTTCTTTTTAAGTTCTAATGTTGCTTCTTACTTTCAGTTGAAAATTTTTTTTTTACTTAATTTCTTATCGTTTTTTAAATAATGCCATAAAATCTGGCTCCACCTAAAAGGAAAAATCTCTTCCCCACGGAAACTTCTTTAGACAATTTTAATCCCAGAAAAAATCTACCCAGGACAATTACTCTCAACATCTCCGTGCGTAAAATTGAGTCGGCAAAGATAAAGCAAGACATAAAAATAATTTCGTATAGGAATTCTGGGAAAGTCCCCCATGATAAAATTTCCCCTGTAAAGTTCGCCCCCAAACTTCCCTCCACATGGGAAATTCTCCCCGTGGAAAATTATCCCAGCAGGAAATTCTCCCCCCCCCCCACCCCAAAAATGTATGCATACTTCCCAGTAATAAATACTATAGTAAACAATGGGCAAAATGTATAACTTAAAGACCTTTCCCCAGGGGCTGTGGCGGGTCTTGTTAACTACAAGGGATAGTTATACGGCCTTTCAACTATGCTGAACAAAATGGCTATCTCAAAATTTGAATCGCCGGTTTTGAAGAAAGGGGGCGTGGGAGGGACATAGTTGCCCTCCAATCTTTTTGGTAACTTAAAAAGGGCACTAGAACTTTGAATTTCCGTTTGAATGAGCTCTCTCCCGACATTCTAGGACCACTGGGTCGATACGATCATCTCTTGGAAAAAAACAAAACAAACAAACATGCATCTGTGATCATTCTTCTGGTAAAAAAAAAATACGGAATTCCACGATTTTTCAGATAGGAGCTCGAAACCTCTACAATAGGATCCTCTGATACGCTCAATCTGATGGTGTGATTTTCAATAAGAGTTTTTGACTTTTAGGGGGTGCTTTCTCTCTTTTTCGAAAGTCAGGCAATTTTTCTCAGGCTTGTAGCCTTTGGTAGGCAGTGCAAAACTTAATAAAAATTATATTTGTAATCAGCATAATAAGCCGATTCTTTTGATGTATCTATTGGTTTCCAAATCCCGTTTTCTGGAGTTTCGGTTACTATTGAGCCGCGTCACTCCTTATCTGTAGTTCGTTCTCACGAACTGTTTGATAAGATTGTTTTTATTAGTTCCAGCCTGGAAAATGATCCTCTCCAGGGGCAACGGTTACGTGAATCGTAAAGAATATTTCACAATTTCGAAAAAGAAAATTCTGTCCATTTTGATGGCAGGGTGGGGCCCATTACAACATGGGGCGTGATCGGGCCCAATCGTTCCAATAGCCCCTTATCCGGCTCTGTTTACTTGTTCATGTGATGGCCGTTCGTCAAACGAAAAAATCATAAAGAAGAGATTATAGGCCGCTTGCTTTCGTTGTTGCATTTTAATGGGGGTAAATACGATAGACGAGGGTCTTTAGACTCTTGCTGTGAAATCGCGAACTTTTCCATATTCTTGCTTTTCTTGTATTTCCATAAAAATTGTCTTAATTTTTAATGTTTATATGTCCATATGCCTCCGAGAGATTGTATTTCCTCAAAAATACGTTCATTAGTACGCTTATGCATTGATTTATTCGTTTACGAACTTGTCCTATATTGTATAGGTATCTAATAAATTAGTTTCATTTAATTTAATTCTGTTTGTATGCTACTTATTTTTCATATTAAATTTGTTATGGATAGGCGGATTAGTCTTCTTAGTTGCTTAGCAGGATTATACTGAGGGGCGTAAAAACACAAATAAGCAAACACAGGCACAAGTCAACACACAAACACGCACACACATCGAATTACCAATTATATAATTTTTGTATGATGCAAGCTATATAAGAATCATGTTCTCAGGAATCTCTTTGGAAGTGGTATTGAGGAAGGGTGCTAAATCACAAAAAAGGAAAAACTAGTTTGGTTAAATTAAAAATATTAGATACAATTAGAAAATTCGTTAGCAGTATATTCCTAAGTGTTAAGAGTTAATTCTAAAAGTGAAAAAATTAGTGTAGAAACTTCAAAGTTTTTACCCAATTTCTCACCCCACCCCCCCACTCGTGTCCTTCCTAGAAAAAAAAACAAAAGCAATCGGAAGCGATAAATTCTGTATTTCTTATTTATCGACTTGCAGAATATGAAATGTGTTCTTATTTAATTTGATTGAATGTTTAAGTACTGACATACAATGACCGGAGGAGGGGGTCCATAGTAACCTTGTCCCCTAGAAATCTAGTGATTTTTTCAATTTTTCCTACAGTTTCTTCTATTTTAATTAGATGTGCGAAAGAAAATACAATTTTTAGCTCAGCAGTGATTATATTTTCTTTTACTTATCATAACCTGCTCATTTAATTTGATCTTCATAGAATCTAACGCACTTTTACTAAATCAACATCTTTTGTTTTTTCTCCTGTGTTAAACTGGATTAACTAAAAAAGAACCCAGGTGTCAAAGACTAATTATGTTTCTGTCAATGTCTCATAAACGGGTTTACTATCGAAGAGATACAAGCAGTGGCGTTACCAAGATTCGTAAGATCTGTTTCGAAAATTGAGCGGAAACAATAAAGACAATTACCCTTAAATAAATTTTACAACATCTGGGTTATTATTAGATAGATAGACAGATGTTTATTTCAGATTAATTAAAAAAAAACTTTCCGAAAAATAAGTTTTTCAAAGAAAAGTAAAGGCCATTTTAAACTTAAGCTCAGGAGATACAAATATCTGTTAAAATTCAAACTCAAAACGACCAGAAATTACTATTAAAGAATAAATGAAACCCAAAACGAACAGAAATTAAATAAACAATCATAGCAAAAAACATACAACAAGTAATAATATAAATGAATAGATAGATCTTAAAGCGAGTTATGCTTCGATTGAATATGAAAATCAAGCTTAAAACGAAAACAAATATTTTGCTATTAAAGTATAAATGAAACTTAAAACGAACAGAAATTAAATAAACAATCAATGCGAACAAACACACAATATATATTAATGTAAATGAATAAATAAATCTTAAAACAAGTGAAACTTAAATTGAATATGCAAATCAAGTTTGAATCGAATAAAAATAACTACAAACAAGAGTTTGGGTATCGTCTCACTGCAGAAGCCTAAAACCTACTGCGTCATTGGCGCTTTACTGAAAACAATTCTTTGAAATATTTTCACTTTTGTAACTCTAAGAAATCAAAAATTAATTAAGATTTTAGGGAATAAATATCAGCATATGTACATTAAATTGACAATGCACATTTTTTTTTTCAGTAAACTCATTTGAATTTTTTTTTCAGTAAAGTTCAAATTATATTCTGGCTTTTACAAAGCATAGGGGTTTTGAACCCTACTCACATTAATTTATGCTCGTTTTGAGTTTGACTCTAATATTTATTTTAATTTTTGTTTGTTTTGGGTTTCATTCATTTATTGATACTGATTTGGGGTAGTTGTATGCTTGGTAGATTATATGATAGTCCGGACGCCAGGTGTTCAAAATGTGAACCATACCACGACGGAATGGGGCTGGTACGACAATTAGCCTACCCTCCACCCCCTAAATTGACCATGCG
>JAQQPU010000564.1:0-11226 GCA_029168905.1 Artemia sp. Kazakhstan ARC1039 | reverse complement strand
CCCTTTTTTCGAAAATCAGCCAAATTTTCTCAGGCACGTAACTTTTGATGGGTAAGATTAAACTTAATGAAACTTATATATTTGAAATCAGAATTAAAATCTGATTCTTTTGATGTATCTATTGGTATCAAAATCCTGTTTTTTAGAGTTTCGGTTACCATTGAGCCGGGTCGCTCCTTACTTACAGTTCGTTACCACGAACTGTTTGATAGAGTGTAGTCAGGATGAATGGAAGAAGAATTCCTTCCAAGTGACTCAGATGATAAAAACATGCATGCTGATATTGTGGGAGACATTGACTATGAAAAAATGAAATCTGGTGACTTTGTACTTGTCTTAGAGGGAAAAATAGGGAAAATTCTAACCTAATCAATTGGCAAGATAATTTCACAGGAGGAGGACAAATATTACATACTCTTTTTGAAAACACTTGTGCCTTTAATGAAGTTTACGTGGACATACCATATTTTTACGAAGACAGATCAGAGAAAGCATCAAAATGGACGTAAGGCATTCATCATTTACTGGTGGCATAATGCAACAAGCAGATCAGCTTTCTTTTCAAGTAAACTTGCCTCAATTTGACATCAAGTACTCGTGATTGCTTAAAGTACCAAGCCCTCCTACAGCTGAATATTGCCCAATTTGTCACTGAATTTCTAGTTTTTATTTATATTCGATATATTTTTAATAAACAACAAACTCTTTGATTTCTGATTTTCTATGTTTCTCTTTTACTCTCTTTTTGCTTCTGATTTCCACTCTTCTATTTCTGACTTTGGCAACCCAGGGTGTAATGGACATCATTGTCTAAGTTACCCCTACCAAGTGTCCATTATACCCCAATAATCCAGTTATATTGACACTTTTGATGCTTTTCGTTTGATAACTTCCCATGAGAATCTCGTAAGATATACAAGTTTGTCATACATAGCTCAGATAAAGCCAACATACTGAAGTTAATGTTGCTAGAATCGAATTTGCAAAAAAAAAGTCTAACTGAAAAGCTATTTGCAATCTTGTGAAAAAGTGTCCCCAATGCCCCGGTCTCCACTACCCGACCGACTGAACGTAATTCAAATATTTGGCTGTACGAAAAGTGTGATTCAATCCCGCTTTCTAGGGCTATAATGACAGAGACGTTGAGATGGTTAATGAACGTTCTGGGATGAAAGATGACAGATTACCAAAGGTTGTCTTTTCATCTAGGGATAAATGGAAAGCAGGTAGTCCTCGGTTGGGTCTGGAGGAAGTCATGAGGAAAGATTCAAGGAAAATGGAAAGTTCCTGGGAGGATGTAAAGAGGAGGCTTTGTACAGGCAGCTTCGTGTTGTGGTGAGTTGTTAGTAATAGCAGTAAAGTAGAAGGACGTAACTTGTACCCTTTAAAACTTTTTTTTATAGTTTTTGACCAAAGTTTTTTTCAAGTTTTGGAAAATTTTAGAGTTTATGACCATCCATCACCAAAAATTCAAATACTACAGCTAGAATTTTCCTGATAAAATTTTGTGAGGCCCACATTAAGTAAATTCAAATCAGTTAATTTTTTTGGCTGAATCAGGCTGTTTTGGCCTTTCTACTTCATAGTCTAAGTTGGTAATAAGTAAATTTCTGGTTTCTCTTAAAAGTTTGAAACAAAAACATCTCAAAAATTGAAACGGTAGAATCCACCGTTATATGCACATTAGGAGTGGGGGGGGGGATATTGGTGGTGGTAAAGTATAGCGGGTCTGCATTCAAAATATGTTAGGTACAATTATTCTGCATACTATGAAGTAAGAATCGTTTACTAGCTTCCCACTGTCCAAATACTTTACCCCTCTCCCTATTTTGCAAATATATAGCCCAAATTATTACTTCCCATCTATTCTGTGACTTTTCTTTGTATTGTCTTATACTAAGCTAAAAAAATTAACGAAGAAACCGATTCCACAGTGAGTCAATGGATGAAAACTTAACATAGGCGTTATATAGACAAGTACTCAGCAACATTCCAGCTATAACTATCAAGATCTCTTTCCTTCCTTAGCTCGAGTTGTTGTAATGTACAATATTGCAAATGTTGCAATGTTGCTTATCCTCTCTCACTACGGAATGTATCAGCACTTATTTCAACGTCTAAAATTTCAAATCCCAATTTGATTAAAAATAAAAATGAAAAGTTACTGCTTTCAATAAAAAATGTCGGTAGCTCCTTCTTATGGATAACAAGACAACCATATACAATAGCTTTTGGCTTTCATTTTCTTTAGAAAGCAGTTCCTGTAAGCTCAGAGCCTGCGAAAAGTTAGAAAAAGTTTGGAGACACTTATAGAATCATGCTGGGTAATGTGTTTGCGTGATTTATTTGTAAATTGAGAATATGGGAGGTTGCATGGTATTCAAAGGTTTTAAATTAATGAACGCAATTAGGGAAACAATTGGGCTAGGATTAAAGTAAGACAGGAGAAGACGGAAAAATAAATAATTAACTATGGAAGACTACACATAGAAACACCAGGATATTGCTGGGATTATTTATATGAAAAATCGTGCTGTTTGGTAAAACCGAAAAGAAACAGAAAGCTTGCTTGTGAAAGCATTGTAACTCAACCTAAAGAACCAATCAGGTTTACATTCTTTTTATTGGCTCAAAAATGACACAGCTGTAATAGGTGAATACAACAACGGGTAAAAACAGAGTTTGTTTAGCTGCCCTTTCTGACACACGTTTAAAAGAATAATGTGGTTGGCATTTTGTATCACAGAAGTATATGACAGTTGCCTTTTTCTTTTTCTTTGGTCTAATATTCGTTCCATGTCCCCTTATTTCATTTTAGATCTGATTTTTATCAAGTTTTTGCCATAAATAAAAAAAGCTTAATTCACAATGTGGCGAAGCTAAACTTTTACTGCCACAAGACGTAAAGCCGTCTGATGGATCAATTCAGATAGTCAAGTAACGGTGAAATCCATGGATTAATTCAGCTTTTGAACATTGCTATTAAAAAGCGTACGTGAAAGCCTTTTAACAAATATGTAAAATCCCTCTTCTTAGAAAGATACACGACACCACTTATTTTAATGAGTTGCTCAAGGCCAAGGTAATCATAGTGTTTCCGCATTAGAAATTGAAAATCCACAAGGACGTATGCCAGAGCTAATTTCGAGAAGGGCTTAAAATTCAGGAAAAAAAAAGCTATAATAGGCAAATCACATGAATAGATATAGGAGTAAATCTTGAAATTCCTGGAGCAATTGGTGCAAAGGGTTTCGAAAGACCCCCTCCCCCCCACACACACACGCAATGGTGCCTAAAATTGATAGCAAATGAGTTTTTTATGATAGCGGTGGCCTTACCTTAGACCTTAGCTCCTCCTTTACCGCCAGAGGCACATAGGGCGTCCGTTAACAGCCTCAAATCATCCCGCAAATGAGCTGTGGCGTAGATTTCCTCCCACTCTGGGATTAAGGATTCATGAAGGGCTCTCCTGTCCCGCTCATATGTCCTACGAAGCATGTTTTTGGGCCTTCCTCGTCGACACGTGTCGTCTGGTTGCCACTGGAGAAGCATATTCGGTTGTCTCGATCCTGGCATACGGATAACATGGCCAAGATAGTGGCATCTTCGTTGCCTGACAACATCAGTGACATCAGGCTGGTTTGTGTAGTGGCGAATTTCCAATTTTTTTATCCTATCCTTCCAGTTAATATTCAGGATACGTCGAAGACAGTTGTTTTCATATGCAGTGAGTCGTTTTTCCTGCTCAGCTGTGAGTTTAAACATACCATCGCGTACGTCAAGATCAAAAGGACGTTGCTTCTGAAAAGGCAAAGTTTTAGCTGGAATAAGTACTTCGCTGATCTCCAGACTGGTCGAAGTCGTTGAAATGCCGAGCTTGCCAAGGCTATTCGTGTTCTCAGCTTTTTTTTGGAATCGCCACTAAACGAGACGGTGCTACCAAGATATCGGAAGTCGGTGACTTGCTCTATGCTTTCAGTCCCCAACTGGATATTCATCGGTGAGTTAGTGGTTGACATCGCTTTGCTTTTGGGGGCGTTCATATGTAACCCAAACTGCTCGGCTCTTTCGGCTAACTTGCATAAAAAGTCTTGAAGTTTGCTTTTGTCTTCCTCCATCAATCCAACATCGTCTGCAAAGTCGAGATCTTGGACTAGTCTGCCTGCAATTTTGATCCCGTATCCTTCAATTTGTCTGATGGCAGTAAGTTTTTTTTATTTATTTATTAATTTTTTTAGTATTATTTCTGCTAGTCTGCCGTTCCTAAAGGGATCTAAAGTCTAGAAGAAATTTTTGATAAATGTCCCTTGACAGCCTTCCTCATAAAAGATTATAAGGTCACTCTCTAGCTTAAAATTTAACCACATAAAAATAAGTTAATTCAAATTAAAGTAAATACCAACATTGAAAATACGGAAAACATAAATTATTCCCTCAACTTCTTGCTATGCACGTTAAAGGTTTTTTTTTTATTTCTTAACTGAAAACATTTTGAGTACAACCCATAAAGTAAGCTGGCAGTTGAAAGTGTTTTAATTACCGATTTTCGATTATAATATTTAAACTTAAAATTTTATTGTTAATAGCAAATGCATGCATAACCCTTCTATAGAAGGGCTTACGCATGTATAAGCATATACTCTTTAGGCAAAAAGTATACTATTTAGGCACTGTAAAAAAATTCTTCCTATCCCCACTGCCCTTTTTTAGATTATTTATCTTTGAAGTATTGGGGAAACAAGTTAAGCATTAACGTAAAGAGGCGGGAGTTGAGGGGAAGGAACATTCTCCTAAACACAGAATGGCTTCTGTTCGTTTTAAGTTTCAATTTTGCTCTTTGCTTTGGACGGATTTCACAAAAAGTGGATCTGAAAGACCAGTCAAAAAAAAATATATATATATATATACGCAAGCATAAGCAGGTTTTTAAGGCATGAGTTGGTTTCAGTCCGGTTCCTTTAAACCTGGTTTGATTTAAACGATTCTCTTCAAAAATGACATTAGAAAATTAAAATTAAAAGAGAAAATCAAACGAATCTATTTTATTTACAAGCGAATTCGGTATTTGATTTTTACAATTGAAGCTGATTGTTGTCAAAATCAGCCATTTCTTTACCGAGAAATTCAAAATGCAAAAGTGTTTCCATGAGAAGGAAGTACAACTTAGACTTTCGCGGAATTGAGCACATAAAACCTCAATGAAGTCAAAATATGTGACTTATACGACTTCGAAAAAACCAGGGGGATGATTCACCCCCCTCATTGCCTCTTCGAGCCACCCCTGTCTCCCCTTATGCGGAAGTTATCAATGTTTTTAATTTAGATTGTTTTTCATTTGGTTATGTTTGTATTTAATCTGAAAAATGAGAATTTTAAGGGTGGCCGTTCAAGACTTGGAAGACCTCTCTCTTATCATATACGTCTCTCTTTTAAATTGTGTATCTTATCAGCCAATAGCTCTACCAGGAAATTTCCCCAGGGGGGGGGAGTTTTACCAAAAGTTTGTTTTTACCAGGATTTAATGAGAGAATTTCTCATTCTTCGTTTTTGAAAGTTTTTCTTAGATATCTCCCTCCTGGCCTTTCCCTGGTATTACCCATGCCATCAGCTGCAATTTGAAATTTCATCATCTATCGTTTAAGATATAGTTTAATTTTATCACGGAAGTAATTCGTAATTTGACCCGATCGTAATTGTCACAAAATTGCCCACTGTCTTATATTGACTCATTTATTGCTGTCACTGCTATATTTGAAAGTGTTTTGATCTCCAAGTTTCGTTTCGTATGTTGTTTGAGTTGATGCCACAAATTAGATTAAATATATTCTAAGAGTAAAAAAAAAGGGACTTGGGGGAACATTCACTTAAAACCTTGATTTAATTATTTATATTAAAAACAAGTGTTATTAAAGTGTGTATTATATTAAAAACAATTAAGTATATTAAAAAAAAAATTATATTAAAAACAAAGCAATTCCACTCAACCTGTTACGGATAGACCTTCTAGGATGGCTGCCAAAATGGCAAGATTAGCTTTAAGAGCTTGTTTGTAAATTTTTCTATTCCATTTGAATGAATTGTCTTTTTTCACTTCGATTCGATGTACTAGTCCTGGTTGGACTTCCTTGAAGTAATGATGCTAGGTCTGTTTTGAAAATATTTTAGTTTTAAAGTTTGTATTTTAATGTGAGTTCTTCTATATTCGTTTTTTTTTCTAAATTTGTTTTGCTGAGGACGGCCCTTGGATATAGGGTCGAAATATTCATTTAAAGTTGCGTTCCACTGTCTTATATTAAAAATTTTCCTATTGTTCTATTTGTTGTTTATAAACATGAGTTTCCCTAAATTAACTAGGCATATCATTTCTGAGATAAGTGGGAGTTTTGATCAACTTAGCATCCACACTGCATGCTTTGTCCTATAATGCTGTATGAAAATATATCATTGATTAGGGAAAAAAAATATTACGAAAGTAAAGAGCAAAGTTAAAACTTAAACAAACAAAAATTATTATTTTATATATTAAATCAGTTATGTTCACAAAACTAGCTCAAATAAACTTACTCTTGGAAATTTCCAACATCCGGATAGTTCAAAAAATTAGGGCTTTACTGAAAACGCAAAACCACATCCCCAAAAACAGGATATTCTCTTATGACCAGAAAATACCATAGCCAAGTTCCAGAAAATAAATGACTATTTTATAAGGCTCTCTTTAGCCTTTCACCGGTAATGACATCGATAAGTTTTAGCATCCAATTTAAATTCTGTAAAAACTCAGTTGTCAGTAAAGGGATAGTTCTAAGAATTCTACTGACTTTGGAATACATCAAGGGTCATTTTATCTAGGCTAGTTTTGTAGTTATATCTTGCGCAGTCTGCGAAGCAATAGCTTTTGTTTATTTTAAGTTTTATTCTTTACTTTTGTAACAGAAAATTAGTTTTTAAGATTAATTTTTGCTCGTTTGTATTTTTTTAAATATACATAACAAACCTTACAAAAATCGTTCTGTTTATAGGCGATGAAAGTAAACAAAAAATCAACATGATTTTTTTGTTCCAACTCGTTTAAAGTTTTTAACAAGATAATTGCAACTTTATCCCACAACCGAGAAGTCCAAGGGGTGAGGAGGTCCAGTAAGGTTCCAAGTTTTTTCCCATTTTTTTTCCAAAATGCGTTTTTAGTTTTCGCTTATCAAGGGAGCTAAGCAGGGGAGAATGCAAGAGAGAAGATTGAAAGTTTCCAGTCAAGAGTTTTTGATCTCGGAAATTACAATGATACCCTTTTTATAAAATATACTATTTTTGGTGCCACATGATACTTGACAGTGGAGTTATAAAAAACTGATATATAAAAGGCGCGTAAATAGAAGTGAAAGCTTTCAAAGGGGCAATTAAACATATCTCTGCGATCCTGTGATAGAGTTTTAATTCCGGTAGAAAAAGTTAAAAACAAATAAGGAGAAGTATGTCAGCCATGTAAAAAAAGAACAACTTTTCTCGCTTTTCAAGATGGGGAGCTGAGGAACTCCAGTTGGGGGTATTTGACCATGAAAGCCCGATTGAGTATTTTGGAATTTTCATTTCCAAGCATTTTGACCCTCTTTAGGTGAAAATGAGTGTTTTGTGTCAGGTAATGGCTGAAAGCGCAAAGCCAGGGCATTAGACCTTGACATATTGTTTGGTTATCTTAAAGGTCGTATTTTATGGCAATTTGAACTTCTTCGGACAAAAATTGATGTCTTTGGCATAAGAGGGTAGAGTGTGCCACATTGCTGTGATACGAAAAAAGGCCATGCATTAGCGCCATCAATTCAAAATATGATTTTCCTTGTTGTTTGAGGTGGGGAACTGTAATTCTTCTGTGCTGGATTTTTGACCATGGTGATTCTAATGGTGAACTTTTTATCTAAATCCAATCCCATTATCAGCGGGTTTTATGTTCTCATTTCAAATGATTAGTTTTCACAATCAGCTATTATTACTGAGATTACACGAAATAATATTTAAAAAATCCTAACGTAACTTGAAATGACAATCTTTTCTCATTTGTAAGTTCAAAACGCGTTTTTAAACTTTTGGCCTCTATGGGCCACGGTTAGCTCTTTACTTGGTTTCAGCTATCACTGCAACCATGATATGTTGGGCCAAATACCCCTCCCTTTTTTACCTGTTCTTTTATTCGCCTATTGTTGTTTTGTCGTATTTTGAGCAGAAGTAGAAAAAAAGCAGAGCTTGATTGGTTCTTTTTATGAAACTTTAAGCAAGAGTAAAGAGCGAAGATTCATAAGTTGCAACTTTTTTCGCAAGCAAGTTTCTGTTTTTCTGTGGTTTAACCGATACCACGACTTTCCGTTAAATAGTTCCAGCTATGTTCTAGTGTTTCTATGGTCATTTGAAGTCTTTCCACAATGAATTATTCACTTCCCCGTCTTCTCTTGTCTCAGTTTAATCCTAGCCTATCTGATTGCATCCCTTAATTCAAGACCGTTGAAAGCCATGCAACCTACCATTTTCTTATTTTACAAATAAATCACGCAGAGAAACACGTTCCCAAACAAGCCTCAACAAGTGTCTCCAAACTTTTTCTAACTTTCCGCAGGCTCTGAGATTAGATAAACTGCTTTCCATAGGCTATGAAAGCTAAAAGTTAGTTTAGTTTAATGCAAGCCACCGCGCAGTTATCAAGCTTTCACTGTCAGGAAGTATCAACTGTAGTTAAGGGTAAGTCTTTCCCTGATAAGCTAGTTTGATTGTACATGCTCTTTAAATTCTCTTTGCTCTCCTTCTAATTATATCTTTTGCTATTTTAACGATTTCCTAAGTAAACTGAATCGCAACACAAGAACGGAAACAAGCTCTATCCTCGGTGCATTAGCACGTAGACATCAAAATTATTTTATTTTGACTGTGTTCAACGGAAGTTCTGGAGGAAAGCCTGGCAATCTCTGCATCAATCGCGTACGTGAAGCTAGTAAGAACAATTTTAAAAATAGTATCATGTTTTAATTTCTAATTCAGTCATAGATGTAGCTTTTTCACATAATTAACAAGTCTCCTTTTTCTATTTATTTTACTGTTCTCTTAAATTTTGGCTTCACATTCCAGAGCAATTACTGAAGCACGAATGCACGAATTAAAACAACTTCTATATCAGGGTCAAGCATTTATTTCACAAACTTTGGAAAGGTCGTCGGGGATTAAAGTGACAAGTATTTCACACAATACACAGGGGACAGAGAAATTTGTGCAACGTATCTAGTATGAAAGTTTGTTACTTGGATGTGAAAGACTACTGCACAACGCAAGCGCAGCTCGACCGCAATGCAAACGTAACGCATCACACTGAGGTTCAATGTGAAAGAGACTTTATGGTACCAACAGGGTCGTATCCAGGATTTTTGTTCGGAGGGTAGGGTAATCAAATTTTTTTTTTTGGATGCCCATAATCAACGTATTACAAGAAAAGCTGAGGAAGTCCAATGAAATTCTTCCCAGAATGAAGTGACCAGAGTGAACACGTTTTTTGCTTCTAATATTTTTGTCATGATTTTATGAATATAAAATCATACATTTTCTCATATTTGAGAAAATGTTTGTCCTAGCATTTTCGATTTAGAGC
The DNA here is from genome assembly GCA_029168905.1 of Artemia sp. Kazakhstan ARC1039. NCBI lineage: Eukaryota > Metazoa > Arthropoda > Branchiopoda > Anostraca > Artemiidae > Artemia > Artemia sp. Kazakhstan ARC1039. The sequence continues at coordinate 1,604 of JAQQPU010000564.1, read as the reverse complement.
TTGATCTTGTTCCATAATTATCTTTTTTATTAACTAATTATTAATTAACCTTTGAGGAATGTCGAGGGAATGTTGGACTAAATCAAAACACGCTATGTGCATCCACATTGTCAAAATGGTGACTTTGTATTATCTCAGGAACGACTATGGGTATTAAATAGAATCTTTTAGGGTATGTTGAAAGGGATTTTGAATGAAATCAAAAGACAGTATAGCAATCCTGGTTGTCAAAATGATATATCTACAGTGTCTCAAGAACCACTAATGGTATTAATTTGATGCTTTCAGAGATTGTTGAGGGGATGTTGAATTATATCAAAAGACCACGAGGGATGTATCTGCAAAATCTCAGGAGTGTTTAAAGGTATTAAATTGAAATTACAAGAGAACACTGAAGGGATGTTGAACTAAATAAAAAGACACTGTATGCATCTAGGTACTCAAAATCGCGTATATATAATGTCTCAGAAGCAAATAAGGGTAATATGTTGAAACTTTCAGGGAATGTTGAACTAAATTAAAAAAACACCATATGCACCTGGCGTATCTGTAATATCTCAGGAACGGTCAAGAAACGGCCAAAGAATGTTTTAATCGAATCAAATACACTGTGTACACCCAGGTTGTAGAAACTGCATATTTGCAATATATAAGGATTACCTAAGGGTGTTAAAATGAAACTTTCACGTACCTTTCAGAGGGGTTTTGATCAAGGATTTGGGATGAAGTCGAATCTTTAAGAGTCTTTGCGTGGGGCTAACGGACTTCAAATTTTGACCTACAGGAGGGGCAGGGATAAATGAAAAGATACTCTGTCTATCCTGGAAATTCCATATCTGTTCTATCTTGAGAACTGTTGGATGCTGAACTATGACATGGGAGGAGATTTTGAAATTACATAAAATAAACTATGTGCATTCAGCTTATCAAAATACCCTATTTTCAATATCTTGGGAATAGCTTGAGGTTGGATTTGATATTTCTAGGTTGCGTAATAGATCAAAAAAAGGGAGTACAATAAGGGGAAATTTATATTTTGCGACGAGGGGCTCCTATAAATGTTTTATCCCCCACTTGCCTAAGCATTTTTATACTTAAGGCCCCAATGGAACCAGAATTTATTTCCTGTTCTTGTAGCAGGACCTGGTGTTTTTCTGCTTCCCCTGGTATTTACATTGAATAATTTTTACACTAAAACTTATTCATGTTTATGTATTGCCATGCAAACAGAAAACTTACAAATATTCCGAATACTAACGAAAAAGGAAACAATGTCAAATATAACTAATGAAAAATTAATTTTTTAAAATCTATACACAAAGAAGAAGTTTTTCAAAGAAAAGCAGTAAGCCATATTAAATTCAAGACAACCTGAAATAAAGTCTTACAATAATCTAAACTTAAAACGAATATAAATTACTATCAGTAAATAAAACAAAACCTAAAACAAACATAAATTAAATATCTCATCAAAACTAGCATAAAGATGATACTATGGCCTTTAAAAGGTTTAGGGATGGTAGCCCTTCTCCTGTTTTTGGAATTTTCTGTTCGTTTTATGTTTGACTGGGATCTGTATCCTAATCATAGGGATTTGTTATCCC
>JAQQPU010000563.1:91489-106980 GCA_029168905.1 Artemia sp. Kazakhstan ARC1039 | reverse complement strand
AACTACTATAACTCTAACTAAAACTGTAAGCTAATACCAAACTGAAAGTCTAAACTAAAACTCTTAACTCAAAACTAAACTATAACTCTAAACTAAAACCCTTAACAAAAATTAAACTAAACTATAACTCTAACTAAAACTCTACACTCTAAACTAAAACTGTTAACTAAAACTAAACTACAACTCTAAACTAAAACTCTTTACTAAAACTAAACTAGAGATCTAAATTAAAACTCTGAACTAAAACTAAACTAAACTATAACTCTAACAAAAACTCTAAGCTAAGACTCTAAACTAAAACTAAACTAAAATTCTTTACTAAAACGAAACTACAACTCTAAACTAACACTAAACTAAACTATAACCCTAACAGAAACTCTAAGCTAAGACTCTAAACTAAAACTCTAAATTCTCAACTAAAACTAAACTAAACTATAAATAGAACTAAAACTCTAAGCTTAGACTCTAAACTAAAACTCTAAACTCTGACTAAAACTCTAAGCTAAGACTCTAAACTCTAGACAAAAAACTCTTAACTAAAACTCTAAGCTAAGACTCTGAACTAAAACTCTAAACTAAAAGTCTTAACTACTATAACTCTAACTAAAACTGTAAGCTAATACCAAACTGAAACTCTAAACTAAAACTCTTAACTAAAACTAAACTATAACTCTGAACTAAAACTCTTAACAAAAATTAAACTAAACTATAACTCTAACTAAAAATCTATACTCTAAACTAAAACTCTTAACTAAAACTAAACTACAACTCTAAACTAAAACTCTTTACTAAAACTAAACTAGAGATCTAAACTAAAACTCTTAACTAAAACCAAACTAAACTATAACTCTAATAAAAACTCTAAGCTAAGACTCTAAACTAAAACTAAACTAAACTATAAATAGAACTAAAACTCTAAGCTAAGACTCTAAACTAAAACTCTAAACTCTAACTAAAACTCTAAGCTAAGACTCTAAATTCTAAATAAAAACTCTTAACTAAAACTAAACTAAACTATAACTCTAACTAAAACTCTAAGGTAAGACTCTAAAGTAAAACTCTAAACTCTAAACTAAAACTCTTAGCTACTATAACTCTAACTAAAACTGTAAGCTAATACCAAACTGAAACTCTAAACTAAAACTCTTAACTAAAACTAAACTATAACTCTAACTAAAACTCTAAACTAAAACTCTTAAGTCTAAACTTAAACTCTTAACTAAAATTAAACTAAACTATAACTCTAACTAAACTCTAAGCTAAGACTCTAAGCTAAAACTCTAAACTCTAAACTAAAACTTAACTACAACTCTAAACTAAAATTCTTTACTAAAACGAAACTACAACTCTAAACTAAACTATAAATAGAACTAAAACTCTAAGCTAAGACTCTAAACTAAAACTCTAAGGTAATACTCTAAAGTAAAGCTCTAAACTCTAAACTAAAAATCTAAGCTACTATAACTCTAACTAAAACTGTAAGCTAATAACAAACTGAAACTCCAAACTAAAACTCTTAACTAAAACTAAACTATAACTCTGAACTAAAATTCTTAACAAAAATTAAACTAAACTATAACTCTAACTAAAACTCTAAACTCTAAACTAAAACTCTAAAGTCTAAACTAAAACTCTTAACTAATACTAAACTAAACTAAAAGTGCAGCTAAAAACTAAACTAAACTATAACTCTAACTAAAACTCTAAGCTAAGACTCTAAAGTAAAACTCTAAACTAAAACTCTTAACGACTATAACTCTAACTAAAACTGTAAGCTAATACCAAACTGAAACTCTAAACTAAAACTCTTAACTAAAACTACACTATAACTCTGAACTAAAACTATTAACAAAAATTAAACTAAGCTATAACTCTAACTAAAACTCTAAACTCTAAACTAAAACTCTAAATTCTAAACTAAAACTCTTAACTATAATTAAAATAAACTATAACTCTAACTAAAACTCTAAGCTAAGACTCTAAGTTAAAACTCTAAACTCTAAACTAAAACTCTTAACTAAAACTAAACTACAACTCTAAACTAAAATTCTTTACTAAAACGAAACTACAACTCTAATCTAAAACTCTTAACTAATACTAAACTAAACAAAAAGTGCAACGAAAAACTCTAAGCTAAGACTCTAGGCTAAAATTCTAAACTAAAACGTTTAGCTAAAACTAAAATACAAGTTCAAAAAACTTAACTAAAACAAAAATAAAATATAACTCTAACTAAAACTCTAAGTGCTGAGAGTCTGACTTGAAACTCTAGACTCTGAACTGCAACTAAACTATAACTCTAACTAAAATTGTAAGCTAATATTAAACTAAAACTCTAAACTAGGGAGGGGGGGCTCTTTCGGGGCCCGGGGGCCCTTTGGGGGGCCGGGGGTGAGGGGACCCTTTTGGAGGCCCGGGGGGGGGGGAGTTGGCCCTTTGGGGGACCGGGGGTAGGGGACCTTACAACACTCTTCAAATGGAACTTTTGTATTATAACGACCACAGAGTTTCACCCCAAATCATCCGCTGAAATGTCTCGAACTGTTTCGCCCAAAAAATCCCTAAAATATCTCAAAGTATTTCGCCCAAATTATCCCATAAAGTAATTTCTGCGTGTTCCTTTGTTTCGGCATCCCTGCGCTGTCACATTTGAAATTCCCAGGAAACCATTTCCCGCGTAAAATATATTCAATCTGTCTTCATCTCTAAGGGGTTCCTAGCTACACTATTAAGGTTTCGATAGAATATTAATTTTTCTCTCTGACCTAAAGAATTTTAAATTACATATCGCATTTACACTGCAAACTAAATGCTTCATCTCTTCCCCTAAGTGAAGCCATATGCATTCCCCTCTGTATCTGTTGCACTTAGAAACATCTTAAATCTATGTTATCCAAGAGATGAAATCAAGAATCAAGTTGCATTATTAAGACTTCGAAAGAATATTAATTCCTGAATTTATCGCTAAGCCTAAAGACCAGAGAAGCTATATTTAAAAATAATATATTAATTTATCTCTGTCAATAAAGACCATTTATCTCTCAGATCTAAAGATCAAAGAAGCCATATTGTTTCTTAATTCCCCTTGTATTACATTAGAATTCCCCATCAGATTATGTAAATCAATTTCTCAGAAATCTAGTTCCCCCTTGAAAAGGTATCATTGACCCAGTAGTGGATCAATAATCCATAAATAAATTATATCCTGTCAGCGTTAGACTTGATTATAGATGGCAGCACATGTGTTCGTCTAGTACCTCCTGATAGGTTCCTACTAGCACCAATCATTTTCATGTATTTATTGGTACATCATACAAGGGCAGGACCTTCGCTAAAACTCTTTTATCAGCTTTTTATATTAAATAATGCATCGAGATAATTAATTTAAATAATCAATTTGACCTTTAAAGCCTAATTAGCCTATTTAAAAAATTAATTTGACTAGACTGGAGTAACTTCGGCTAAATGTCTCTATTTTCCATTTCTTGTTATCTGCATACACAAAGCAGCATTAGTTTTGTTTATATCTATTTGTCAATATCATCAAACTATTGTTCTTATGATAATTTAACTAACAATTAAACGTATCTGAATATTTAGTCACTTTGCTCCAATGTTTCTCACAACCAGTGGCGAATCCAAGATTTTTTAGGGGGGGGCGAATTAGGTTGATCCGATAAACTTGCGATAGGAGCAAGTTTAATTAATGCAAAATTGCGTTAGTTAAACACTACTTTAGACTACGTTAGGGGGAACGCACCCCTCACCCTCCCCCTGGATCCGCCACTGCTTACAACTGTCCTCTAAATATAAAATGTCTTTGCTGTAAAGTTTTTACTAAATCAGATTAGTTATTTTTGTTCTAACCCCTGGTAGTAAAATTACTTCTGCTATTACATTTAATTATGGCACAGTTTGAAACAAAAAAACTTTTTATCATTTCTATTTCGTTTACTAACTGTACAAGTATAGAAACATTTTTTTTTTAATTTAGGTGGGAAGAAGGGAGATGTTGACAGTATTTGGGGAGGAGCGAGGGACCAATTTGTGGAAATAAAAGAAATGTGACAGTTACAGAAAATTAAAAAAAAAATCAAAAATCGCACCCAGACCTTGCTCCAGGAAATATCTCTACCTACATAGTATCTCAGCATTCATTCCGCTAACATCTAAGTGCACAGGCCGTGAAATAACTTGAAAAACCGGTTCCAATTGACAAGAATTGTCATGTTAAGTGGAAATCTTACTTTATAAGACTTGCTATGTTAAGTGGAAATTTTGTGTCAATAATTACAGGCACCGGAAAAATCACTCGGATGCATTTGTGAGGCTCGGCCCTCACAGAAAGATAAGTAATCTTTCTAATTATTATAACTATATTTCCGGATTAATTATGACTTCTGTTAATTTTTCTGAAACTCTACAAGAAATTAATCGAAAATTGAACGGAATAGAAATAGTTTCATCGCAGGTTCAAGAACTGAGAAACGACCTATCTGCTATTTCGTCGCGAATTGATTCGACAGTAGACAAGTTCTCGGAGGATACGTCACAATTGGAGAAAGATTACCTAAGTTTGCAAGCTGAAATGTCGGCTACTAACTTAAAATTGCAAAGACTAGAAAATGAGTCTAAAAAGTGTAATTTGGTCCTGTATAATTTCGAACCTACAAACAAAGGTTCTTCGTTACGAGAAGATGTAATGAAAGCACTCAACTTACATGTGCCAAATTTAGGGCTGAAAATGATGGACATTAGAGACATTTTTCGGCTAAACGCTAAACAAGGCACGCGACCGGTGCTGGTTTAAGTTTACAAGTGGTTACATTCGTGATACTATATTGCGTTCAAGTGCGCACCTGAAAAGAGCGGGTCTTGGTGTTAGTCCCGATTATACAAAGCGTGAATTGTCTATTCGTAACCACCTAAAGCCTTTTCTTGAACGGGATAGAGGAGAAAATAGAGAAGCAAGACTAAGAGGGACAAACTTATATATTGGTCAACAGTGTTTTACGTATAGCTTTGATAAGCAGTCTGTAGTTGAGGTTACGAATGCCCCTAATATAGAGTCATCAGCGAGTACCATGACCCATTTTAAGGAAAATTTTGGGCAAAAGTTTCACCGTGAACCTGGGTCTTTATCAGTGCCAAAAAAAGTTTAGTAAAGAGTTTTGTTTCTGAAAATAATCGGTTTAACCTGGAAGAACCTTGCAATTCAAGATCGCGTTCTGGATCTTCATCCTCAATTCAATCTTTCTTTAGTGTAGTGGAGGAGCTTAGTAGTGATAACGAAATAAATGGGGTGAAAAGTGAAACTCCTGTTATTAAAAAAGCCTCCACATCAACTTTTGTCGGGCCTGTGGGGGCTCCCAAACGTAACAGCCAACAAATTATTAGCCCAGATGACCACCTAAGACAGAAGAGCAAGTCGGTTAGAGCTGACGACCCTAATAAAATGGAGCCTAGGCGGCTATTTAACCCGTCACAACCCATTGGCTCAAATAGTGGATAGGATAAGCAGGGCCAAGGCGCAAATTACGAGTGTCATTTAGCGCATTGGAATGTTCAGGGTTTTTCGTACCTTAAAGTAGAGTGTCTTCTTAAATGTTGTGATTTTTCAGTTGTATCATTAGTAGAAACGTGGCTGGAAAAAGAGGAGAGAATAGGGGTTTTTTCTTATTTTGGTTCACAAAGAAAGCGATCGCAGAATGGTAGAACTTATGGAGGAGTGGCATTATTGATAACGAATAGATGTCAAAATTTATCTCGGTTGAAAAGTGTTTCATGTAATCTAGTATGGGTGCGAGTACCTTTAGGTAGTAACTCTTTTATCTTTTGTTCAGTGTATTTACCGCGGGAAACTAGCACTTTTAGTGATGAGGATACCTGGGAGATATTAGAAAATGATACGGATCATTTTTCAGAACAGTTTCCGTCCGATTATTTTATTTTTCTAGGGGATTTTAACGGATATACAGGGGAGGACGAAGGAGCCCGTGAGGAGGAGGTGGGTCTCGAACAGGGAAAAACTAATGGAGTTTATATGATTGAGCCGTCGGTTAGGAGGAGGACGAGTAAGGACGGTCATAGGAGAAAGAATAATTGGGGAAAAACATTATTGGATTTTTGTGGTAAGCAGAATTTGGTTATTTTGAATGGGAGGACAGGGAAGGATAAAGGAGTGGGGGATTTTATATGTTTTTCGGGTAGATCTCCAAGTGTTATAGATTATGGGGTTGTTAGTCTGGGGCTTCTTTCTTGTTGTGTGGATTTTGAGGTGATGGCGCTGGCTGGGTCGGATCACGTGCCTATTAGGGTTGAATTAGGAGGGGGAGGATGGGCTGAGAGCCGGAAAAAGAAGTTTGGGGCTAAGGGAAAGATGGCTAATGAGCTTCATTGGAAGGAAAGTTTAAGGTTTGATAATGATAGTGAGGAGAAGTTGAAAAAGGTACTAGTTGAAGATAGAGGGCTGGATTCATTTATTCAGAAGAGTGAGGATATGGCAAGGGAAGGAGATATAGCAGGTTCTGTTGGTTTTTTGTCGGGGATTTTGTATAAGATTGGAACTAAGGTGGCATGTAGGAGAAAAAATGGTAGAAGTACTGGTTTGATGAGTTTTTTTGATAAGGATTGTGAGGAAAAGAAGAAGGAGGTTTTAGTAGTTTTTAGATTGCTTAAGGCTAGTAGTACAGTTGATCTGGAAAATGATTTGCAGGTTTTTAGGGACAAGCGAAGGGGATATAAAAGGCTACTTAAGTTGAAGAAGAGGCGTTCTGAAGAGGAAGAGAGCCAAAAAATACGTGAGAAATTTAGCCTGAATGATACAACGGAGTTCTGGAAGTTAATTAGGAAATCAACAGAAAATAGAAAGTTGACTGATTCAGTCCCTCACGCTGACACCTGGCCAGAATACTTAGAACAAAAATATAAAGAGATATACACCGGAGAGGACGAAGAGAGAGCTGATGAGGAGATGAATAGCCTAGAAGAAGCAATCGATTTTGAGTTGGATTCAGAGGACGCTAAACTACTGGAACCGGTTGGACAGGAGGAAATATGACACGTCTTGAAAAGCATGAGAGGAACTCAGCACCGGGCATCAACGGAGTACCAACTAAGCTGCTGAAATGGTCAAGAGCATGGATACTGCCAGTGCTTGCATTGAAATTCTCGGCAATTCTAAGTACACCTCTATGGCCAAAAAATTGGAAGATATCGATTATGATCCCATTATTTAAGAAAGGAGAAAGAAACCTGCACAAGAACTATAGGGGGATAAGTTTAGGAAGTTCTATCAGTAAGCTATTTTGTAGAGTCCTTTCTAATAGGATGGATAAATGGTTGCATTATAAAGGTATATTAATTGAATGTCAGGCAGGGTTTAGGGAAAACTATAGTACAAATGATCAAATATTTTGTTTACAGGCTTTAGCTAGTAAATATACGAGGCATAGGAAAAATAGGCTATATACGGCGTTTTTGGACATTAGGGGAGCATTTGACGAAGTTTCAAGGAATTTGTTGAAACCGGTGTTGGTGAAATTAGGATTGCCAATTAGGTTAGTAGAAGTTATAATGAAAATGTATGAGTTGGTTAAAGTAGTAGTGAAGGTAGGTATTTCTTATTCTAGGCCAGTTTTAAGTAATGTAGGCCTCAAACAGGGATGCACTCTATCACCGCGTTTGTTTTCTCTTTTTATTAATGATATTGAGCAGTATTTTAGAAATAGAAATGTCCCTATGTTAAAATTAATGTCGCTGGAGCTGTTTTGTTTATTATTTGCAGATGACATAGTATTGCTTGCGAAATCGTCTCCGGATTTGCAAAAGATGTTAGAGATTTTGGATAGTTATCTGGAGAGTAAAAAATTAGTTTTAAATATTGAAAAATCTGTTATATTAGTTTTTGGAAATGATGAAAGGGAAAAGAGTAAGTTTTATTTTAAAGGGAAAGAGATGAAAGAAGTTAAGGATTTTATTTATTTGGGATGTAAGTTCACAAGTTCAGGGAAATGGAGTGATCAGGTGCAAATAGCGAGTTGGAAGGGTCAGAAGGCTTCATGGGCGTTATTGAAGAGTCCCCTAAGGCATCTAGGACCGGCATATATTAAGCTACAGAAGAGAATTTTTGAGACGAAGGTAGGCCCAGTATTGAGTTACGGTGGGGAAGTTTGGGGTTTTGAAAAAGGGGAAAAAATAGAGAGAATTTATTTAGGACATTTCAGGAGACTTTTAGGGCTAAGCGGGAAATTTAATCATCTGGTGTTAAAGGGTGATCTTGGATTGTTTTCATTGAGGGTAAAAAAATTGGTTAGAATGATAGGATACTGGGAAAAGGTAATTGGTTTACAGAATAATAGGTTAGTAAATGCAGCTTATCTGGAGGTGTTGCAGGATAGAAGGAAATGTTCATGGGCTTCCCAGGTGAAATCAATCTTAAATAGTTGCGGGTTATCAGGTGTTTGGAATGAAGGGAAGGGGATAGGGCTGGAAGTAGGAAATGTAGCAAAACTAGTGAAGGGAGTGCTTGAAGATCAGGAGATTCAGAAATGGCAGTGTGTAGTCGCGGCCTCGGTGTCCCTCGGCGTTTACCGACAATGGAAGGAGGTCTGGGGATATCATAATTATTTTCAAGCGGGTTTAAATAGTGAAGAAATTAAGTGGTATATATCAGGGAGGGGTAATTTTCTAGCACTTGGAGAAAGGAGGAAATATTTAGGGACGGTAAGGGTAAAGGACGGTCCTTACTCATGCCCTATATGCGTAGAAAATGGTGAGGATTTGCTTCACTTCATGGTGCTTTGTCCCGAATTACAGGATTTAAGGAAAGAATTATTTTTTGTTAATGTGGGGACAAGTGAGTGGTTGGTTTCAGTAATGGGATCAAAAAATTATGGGACAATAAGAATGATAGCAAAGTATATAAAATTGGGTATGTCACATAGAGATAGATTTTTATAAAGGGGGTGGGGTGAGTGTGGAAAGTATTCTTGTATGTGTGTAAGTTGTTTTCTTGTTGGTTATTTTTGTAGTCATGGCCCTTGATAGATGTAAATACATCTATCTATTTATGTCAGTTTAATGGTATTGTGTGCTTTATTATGTTTTAGTAATGTTTTGTAATTTTGCGTTGTTATTGTTATGTAGGCTACCATACTTTGCTATGAGTGTTATAATCATGTGCTATTATTTTGTGTGATTTTCCTTTTTTTGCCATGGCCCAAAGTGGCTTTTATTGCAATAAATATCTATCTAAAAATATCTAAAATATCATACTTCATTGAACAAATAAGAGTAAATGATTTAAATTTCTAATTAGAGCTTCTGGAAAATTGTGGCTTAGTTTGAAAGAAAAATCCGTATCCCCACCACATATAGCCGTTCTAACTAAGTGGTTAGTGTCCTACATTCGTAAACCTCTGTCATCCGTAATGAGAATTGAGTACTGGTGTTGCCGACTATTTGGTTTTGAACGACGTCAGTGATTTAATTCTGTAAGATTATCCAGAGCCAGACCAGCTCCAAATGTGTGCCTGGAGAGATCTTGGGAAGGTAAACAGGAATGGTGTCTGAAAAAAAGGATAGCTAGCCCAAAGCCCTCATTTGCACTTCCAGCCTAAAGGACCAAACACCACAAGTAGAAACTGTAAACTCCAGTGTCGTATTCTTTACTTTGCCTTTTACTACTTCGTATCAATACTAACTATTCAACCGTACTTAAATGATTTTGATTTTATTTATGAATAAGAAACGTATTTTAGGTGGAAAAGATTAAAACTCTTGTTGTAAAAGAAAATCATAATAAAAAAATAGATATATAAAAAGCTCAGGCCCAAAAGATTCAATATACCGCTCTGAAACATTCTGTAAAAGAAACGAAACAAAAACTTAACTTTTTTCTTTAAGAAAACTGAAGAGCAATCTTACAAAACAAAATGAACGAAAATGACATCATAAAGAAGAATTATTTATTTTTCCCTTTAAAAAAGGTTTCAATATTGACAACTTTCAGTCTTTTATGTAAGTACAAATTACGCTTCGATATAAACGGCAGCGAGTTGGTGGAATCGCAGCTCCCTTCTTTTCCCACAATCTTTCATTTTACGCTTACAAGTAAGAAAAAAAATAAGGCTAAGAAACTGTGTGCCTGAAACATTTATCTGAATTGTCTCTCAATTGATGTTGAACTAAACAGCAAGTTTCTAGTAGCTTCAAATACCTTCAGAGCCAAAAATAATCTTGTATTTCCTTTTCAATTTGGACAGCAACTATCAACTACTATGGAATTGTCACATGAATTAATCCGCTTAAATCGAGGTTTGAAACTATAATCCATAAAAATCTGTCTTTAAGGCAGGCTTATAAAAGACATATACGGTATGTGTCTTTTAACGGGAGAACAATGTACAACTGTGTAGTAATATTTCCTTGAGATCTAGAGGTTGTAGATTATTATTTCGTAGAGAATATTTCTGATAAAGTGTTAATGCATCATCAATACAATTATATATATCGATAATAATATGTTAAATGTACTGAAATCAAGGTATATTACTGAAAGGCAAAAACACTAGAATGCCCAGGTCAAGTATTGGGAGACAGTAGGAGTCCTGCGATCAATTCCGATCGCAAATCCTATGGAGAACATGAAATTCTTTTTTGGTAGGTTCTTCCGACAGCAAATTCTATGGAGCATTTCCAATCTATTTTTTAGTGGCCGTAGCCATCTTCACTAGGAATAAGTGAAGATGAAAAGGTGACGTTGGGTAATGAAAAGATGGATCAGGTGGGCAGCTTCACTTACATCGGTAGTATTATTAGTAATGATAGTGGGAACAGTGAAGATGTTAAGAGTAGAATAACCAAGGCTCAGGGTGTTTCTTCACAGTTAAAAAAAAGTTTGGAAGAATAGGAAGATAAGTCTGCAAACCAAGATCAGAATATTAGAAGCTACAGTGATGACAGTGGTCAAATATGGCATTGAAGCATGGACGCTCCGAAAAACGAATGAAGATTTGCTAAATGTTTTCCAGAGAAATTGCTTAAGAATTGTTCTGGGTACCCGGCTGACTGACCGTATGTCAAACAATAGGCTATACGAAAAATGTGGTTCAATACTGCTCTCTAGGGCTGTAATGAAAGAAAGGTTGAGGTGGCCAGGGCACGTTGTGCAGATGAAGGATGAAAGATTGCCGAAGATTGTTCTTTTCGGCACACCGTATTGGGCTAAAAGGAAAGCAGGTCGTCCTCGTCTGGGGTGGGAGGACGTCATAAAGAAAGATTTAATGGATATGGGAACTTCGTGGGCGGGTGTAGAAAGGGAGGCTTTGAATAGATTGGGGTGGAGGAGAAGAGTGCATAGCTGTGTTCGCCTCAGGTGGCTTGGTGCTACAGTGAGTTGTTATTAGTAGTAGTAGTAGTAGTAGCCATGGTTTATTGGGCAAACTCCTATATGATCACCTACGATATTTCTCACATCCTATGTCATGTAAACATATGTGCTGCAGAGAGACGATCCTTTAACCTGGTCATAGGGTGAAGGAACCATTCCAAGATATTATTTTCTGGCTAGGACACATACCCCCACTGCGAAAATTTGTTCCAGAGAGACATGATTCTAACCCCATTCGACGATTCCTAGAAGATCATTTTCTCCTTGGGAGACAGGCCCCCGCAACGAATTCAAAACCTTTTTCCGCCGACAGATGTTCTTTTATTATAATTCCAGTAAATTTTGTTTACGAAAAGGTTGTATATCCTGGCTAAGTTAGTGGCCTACGACCTGTTGAGAGTTACACATAAAAAATGGATAATCTCATCAAGTCATTTTATCATGAGTCCGACGATATTTTTGATAATTTTGAGGAACCACATCCAGAGGAAAAGAGCGATATTCATACCCTAATTTAGGCAATTTGTGTATCCTTACAACTTCCAACATAGATACAGGAGCCCTTTCAAGTAATTTATTGGGAAATTTATATGCCCTATCCACTATTGACCCTTTACTAGGCAATTTGTATGCCCTATCAAGCTCCAACCCAGATACAGGTGCCCGTTCAAGCAGTGACTCTTCAAACTCCAACCCACCTATAGACAATAACGCAGAATTTCATTTTTTAATCAACAAAGAGTTGGAATAATTTGGATTGATATCGAAGCCTTTACTTAGTGATTCTTTATTGGACAATTTATTTGCCCCTCCAAATGGCAGAGGAGATACGGGTGCCCCTCCACACAAAAAAATTCAGACAACCTTGTTACTTTGGAATAATGGTTAAATTTAAACGATGAGTTTCAAAGAGTATATGTGCAGAAAAGAATCTTCAGTCAAAGAATACTTGACGATATCTTGAAAGATGAGTCACTTTTGGATTATTCTATGAAACTTACGTTTCGTTGTCTCAGAGCATTTAGTCAATTTATTGATGTATTAATAGAGGCAAAATAAATATGATATTGCAAATTTGTTTGAAGATGCAACAGAGTTCATGCCGTTCCTCTAAGGAGCAATAGGCATCCAGATTGACTGGGTACGCGGACTATAGGAATACTGTTTTTGAGATAATATTTAGTTTCAATGTAGAAGTGTGAGAGTCAACATTGAAAAATCAATGAAATGGACAGACAAGAAATTACAGAGCTTGTTATTTTGGAAAAATGGCTAAATTTAAATGATGAGTTTCAAAGAATATCTGTGCAAAAAAGAATTTTCAGTCAAAGAATGCTTTGCGATATCGTATTGTTTTGTCTCTATCAACACATCAATAAACTAACTAAATGCTTTGGGACCGCGAAACATAAATTTCATGCAATAATCCAAAGGTGGAAACTCATCTTTCATGATTTAGTCAAGCATTCTTTGGCTGAAGATTCTCTTTTGCATAGATACCTTGAAACTCATCATTTAAATTTAACCATTTTTCCGAAGTAACGAGAATCTCTGTAATTTTTTGTCTGTACCTTTCATTCATTTTTCACTCTTGACTCTCACACTTATGGATTAAAACTAACCGATATTTTCTTTACTTCGGGTACCCGCTTAATGTATTCACCTTATGGCTTACTAGAGATACGGGTGAATTGAAAAATGTCATTTGTCGATGTTGCTAAAGTGTCTTCACTTTGGGCCGCTTCAAAATTATCTGAAGGGGAGGGGGTGAAATCAACTCTTCACTTGGGGCTAGTTCAAAATCACTATGGGATAGTTCACCGATATATTGTCTAACATCAAAGTCTTTATACATTTCATTTGTCAATGTTACTAAAATGTCTTCAGTTAGGGCCGCTTAAAAATTATCTTGACGGTGAGGGGTTAAATAAATTTTTTCATTTGTTGCTAGTTCAAAACTTTCATCAAAGTTTTGAATCTTATTAAATAACAATGAAGTGTTTATAGATGGGCTGAAGGTTGGAGGGGCGAAAAAATTGTCTAGTAAAACATTTCAAGTTGAATGAGCGTAGAAATTGTCTAGTAAAACATCACTGGTAGGAGGGGCATCCGCATCTACGCTGCCACTTGAAGGGGAGAGTAAATTGTTCAATAAAGTATCCCTAGTTGAAATCTTTGACACTAACCCAAAATTTTCCAACTCTTTGTTAATTAAAAAGTCAAATTCTTGGTTATTGTGTATAGGTGGGTTGGAGGTTGAAGGGTCACTGTTTCAAAGGGCGTATGAATCTGGGCTAGAGCTTGATGGGGTATATAGATTACCTAGTAAAGGGTCACTAGTTGATGGGGGCATATAATTTCTTAGTAAAGGGTCACTAGTTGATGGGGCATATAAATTTCCCAATAAATTACTTGAAAGGGCACCTGTATCTGTTTTAGAAGTTGTAGGGGCACATAAATTGCCTAGATCCGGGTCTGAATATCGCCCCTTTTTCTCTGGAGGGGGCTACACAAAGTTATTGGAAAGGTCGTCAGACTCACGATAAAATGCCTCTATGAGATCATCCATTTCTTATATGAAAGCCACACCTCGTAACCTCGTAAGCCATTAACTTAGCCAGGATACACAACCTATTGGTAAACAAATTTGCTCGAATTCTAATAATAGAACATCTGGCAACAGAATATGTTTTTACATTTGTTGCGGTTGTGGGTTTCCCAGGGAGAAAATAATCTGTCAGAAATCGTTGCACGTGGTTAGAGTTAGGCGTCTCTGGAACACAATTGTTTCGTAGTGGGGGGTTTGTATCCTAGCCAGAAAATAATATTTTGGAATCGTGGCTTTGGCCTAAAACCAGGTTAAAGGATTGTTTCTCTGGACCAGATATGTTTACCGGACAAAGGGCATGAGAAGTATCTTAGTAGGTCATATAGGAGGTTGCCGTGTAAATCCATGGTTACGGCCACAACAAAAGAGATTAGATCTATTCCATAGGGTTTGCCGTCGCAAAGACCTACAAAATAAGGAATAGCATGTTTTCTATAAGATTTACAATTGGCAGCAGGACTTCTACTGGAGACCAATTCCCTGGCACTCGGCACCTGGCAGGCTTGTATATAAGTGATTCTCAAATTACGCATTAGCATAATAATCATAGTTTTAAAGGGGCAAATGAGCAATTTCAATGGATTTAAGAAATTTTTGTGTGAACCCAATTCCTCCACCTGTTTGTTCTTCAAAGAATCATATATTTTATAGGACTGGTATTCTCCTGGCATTTGTTGTGATTCTCGCTATTGCTTTTCGTCTAGTCGCAAATTTCGTTGAGAGTCATTTTTGTTCACGATTCAATGTGATCTCCACTGTCACTTGTTTTCATTTGAATTAAGAATTTATAGCGTAAGTTCAATTCCTTCTTCCTATCTATCCATAAAAGAAACATGAATTTTGTAGGATATATAATCTTCTGGGAGGCAATCGATAATCTCAGAATTAATTCCACTATCTTTCCTTTTGAGCAGCACACAAATAATGAAGCCCTGTGTTCCATTATAATTTAGACACGTCTTCTAACCGCAGATTTTGTAGTTCAGCATTTTCATTTGTGGTTAAATCTGATTCTCGCTGTCGCTTGTTCTATGCCTTTGGCTTTAGCTGTTCAGAATAACTATTCGTCTTTTATAGTAATCCTTCTTGAATGATTTCGCGTGACGTCACATTTACTAAAAACCCGTTTTTCCTGTTTTTCCTTTGACATTATATATTTCTTTAGTTATGTTGTTATATAATTCAGCAGCAACCAGGCATGTTCATTACACATATGCTTTGAAAACTTAAATTATTTATTAGCATACTGATCGGGTTATTCTTTAGTTTAAAGTCGTAGGGTGGTAAATAGGCAATTTTGGTCAGATTATAAAATTATTACGTTAATTCAATGCCTGCTTCCTATTTATTCTTCACACACACATAACTTCTATAGGATTTACAATCTCCTTATAGGTAGGTGATTGATTATATATAAATAAGGTCAGGGTGAAGAACAAAAAGAAAGCAGGCATTGAATTAACGTAATAATTTTATAATCTGACCAAAATT